>JAWZYT010000300.1:47500-146808 GCA_034508575.1 Petrolisthes manimaculis | reverse complement strand
CTGATGGAATGGGTATGTGGATGATGTATTATTATTATTATGCATGATGTACTACAATGTATGATGCACACTACTACTGTACACACACACACACACACCCTTGCACTAAGTTACTGTATACTATTATGTAAGTCACACTCAGTCCCACAATCCCACGTAGTCTGTTGATGTATTTGTAGAGAGAAGTCCCTTTATATTACCTACTGTAGAATGCATAAGCTCATCTTCCCTTAGAACTGACTGTTTATATATGATCCAATTTGATGCAATAGATAGAATGTTACTCAATTCATGCTGCTGTTTTATCAAGGACGTTTTAATGCATCTACCAGGAGGAGGAACAGAAGATAATAAGAGGGGGATTGGGAGAAGGAGGAGGAGGAAAGGAGGAAGAGAGGATAAGTAAGGGAGGAGTGAGGACGTTAAGTGTTCATCCGGGACCCCAGACATCTGCTTCTACTACAACTTCTGCTACTACTACTACTACTACTGCTACTTCTACTACGGCGGATTGTGTCAAGGAGTCGAGTGTTTGTGATAACCAACTCGTGCCTTCAGTAGCTGTTGCCTTCCCCTCCGTCCCTCAACCCGACCCCTCCACAGACCCTTCATTAGTGCCAAAGAGTGTGGAGGAGGAGAAGAAGAAGTCTGAGGGAGAAGGGGCTGAGAGGAAGAAGGAGAAGGAGGAGGAGGAGGAGGAGGAACCCAAGCAGAAATTGGACGAAGAGATGGACGGGCGTGAAAACTCAGTGGATGGCCAAGTTGTGAGTGTCGGGAAAGTGGATTCACGTGGTGGGGAGATGAGGAGAGACAGTGTTCTGGGGGAAGGGTATGAAAGGACTACTGGGTGTGACGACCGTGAGAGAGATGGGACAGCAGCCGTAGAGAACCAGGAACCCATCACAGCAGAAGACGAGAATACGGTGGTGGGACATGCGAGTAGAGAGGTAAACAAGCCCATGAAAAACGGACCCGTGCCAAATGATAGTGATACAACAGACACACCCACCAGGAGGAAGAGGAGCAGCTGGGGAAGGAGGAGGAGTAGGAGAAGGATGAGGTCGGCGGGAGAGACAACAGACGGCGAAGATGAAGAAGAGAGACAACCACAACAACCACAACCACAACAAAATGAACACCAAATGCCCCTTGTGAGTACTAACAACAAAAGAGCCCCTGAAGACGACGACCCCCTCCATCACCAGACAAAGAAGCATATTACGAGTCCTTCAGGAGAGCGACAGGGACAGGGGCAACAGCAGCAGGAGGAGGAGGAGGAGGCGATGGTGGTAGTAGCTGAGGGCAAGGTAGCTGGAACTGGGACGGGGACGGAGACGCCGAAGGTGGAACCAACGAAGAAAAGGGCTGGGAGAGCGTGGGGACGGAAGGGAAGCAGACCTCAGCTGGTGTCCCTAGAGGGTTCCAAGGTGATGACTGCAGCAATGACACCTGCAGCACCTTCTTCAGTAGGCGTGTCCTCGGAGGTGGTATGAGGGAGGGGGAGTTGGCACGTTTAATATTTTGACATGACATAATTATATGGCCTTCACTAAGTTTAATTAACGCCCATTAACAACAATGCTATAATAATTTGACCTGACATAATATTAGGTCCTCACTTTGCTTAATGACCCTGTGATCGTGCATGAAAATTGGAGGCTTCTGATTCCTCCTGACCATGCCACGAAACAAGCTCCTTTCTTATAGGTGTGTGTGTGTGTGTTTCGTGGCAATGTTTGAAGGACTCGTTTACCTCCAATTATCTGACTCCAACACAGGGTCAATGCCTTAATTAACCGCCTATTCTCAACAATGTTATGCTTAATTGCTCCAGGCTTATTATTGCTCAGCTTACTGTACATAACCCCGATTTAATCAAGCTTAATCTTTCTACCATTTGAGTCAATCTTAAGCTTCCTTCGCGCAGATTTGATAATTGCTATTCATAATAAACGCCATTTTTTAATTAATAATCACTGAGCTTAACTATCACCAGCTTCATCATTGCTAAGCTTCATCAATTAATATCACTTACATCATTACCAAGTTTCCCTTTTGTGAATATTTTTCCCTTTTAGGTTTTACTAATGCATTTGAAATCATCACTGAGCTTAAGGAAAGATAATCGCTTCACAATAACAAACAAGCATACAAGAATTTTTCTTTCATATAATTAATTTTAACTTTATTTCTCGAAATTCACCTGGAATAATTTTCATTATTAATATCAACATTTGATAATAAGGATAACTGATGAGTTTAGCTTCAGTTGGAAATTTGTAAGCATCATTGTATATTCATATCTAATTAAATAGAATATGAGATGTCATAAATCATATTTTGTACAGTTTATGTTATTATGTCTACTTCATATGTTATATAAATACTGTAAATTCAATTCAGATTCTTAGTAAGCTGCTGCAATAACATGTCAAAACAATATCATATTATGTCTTTTGAAAATATTTAAATATATACTTCAATTATGAGATAATTTTGCTTCATTACTATTATTGCAAACTATTTAGATTTATTATAATGATACAAATTATCTCAAGCTAAACTATTTATTTCGTTCTATAAACCAGTAGTAAATAACTTTGTCCTTGACGATCAATAATTAAATGAATAATCTGGTAAGTCATAAAGTTGCAAAATACAATGAATAACTCCTTTGCTGAGCCGTATATTATATTATTTACTTTAATTCCTGGCTTTTATTTAATTAAGATTATCACGGAGTTTTTAAGGGACCCTGCTGTGATGTAGCCAGAGAATTGGAGATCAATGAGTCCTTCAAATATTGCCACGAAACACACACACCAATATGGAAGGAGCTTGTTTCGTGCCATAGTCAGGTGGAATCAGATGCCTCCAATTCTCATACTCGATCACCGGGGGTTTTAAGGCAATCTATGAACATTATTAAAACCCAAAACGTGCCATTTCTCTCTCAGCCCTCCCACCCATACCATAATATACCATAATTTACCATATTTCACTATTATCATTTTTACTTACTATATCGTATAGCTTGTAATTCCTTTTATAATAAGCTTTCATTACAAATTATTATTATTATTATTATTATTATTATTATTATTATTATTATTATTATTATTATTATTATTATTATTATTATTATTATTATTATTATTATTATTATTATTATTATTATTATTATTATTATTATTATTATGCCAAGCTAATGTATTTTGAAGTTGCTAAGCTTTCAGTACATTGTATTGTTTGCTTTTGTGTGTGTGTGTGTGTGTGTGTGTGTGTGTGTGTGTGTGTGTGTGTGTGTGTGTGCCAAGTTGCACTGTGAGCTCTTCGATTCCTCCAAAGTATACCAGGAAACAGGACCAGCTGGCTACATGAACACAAATAATGGTGTCCTGTTACTTGAAATAGTTAGGAGGAATAATTTGCACCAATATTACCAACACTGTATTTAATTAAGACACTACTACTACTACTACTACTACTACTACTACTACTACTACTACTACTACTACTACTACTACTACTACTACTACTACTACTACTACTACTACTACTACTACTACTACTACTACTACTACTACTACATTTTTATTATGATTTTTTTTTTTTTTTTTTTAATGAGAGGGAAGCACATCTGACTTCTGGGAGGTGGATAATCACTCCCATTAAGGGGATAATAATACAATACACTTTTGGTACATTTGGAGCGCCTTGATTCCCCCAAAGTAAGACAGGAAACAGACCCAAATTAAGAAATATAATGGTATCCTGTTGCCTGGAATAGTTTGGAGGAATCATTTGCTTCAAGATTTGCCAGCCAAAACAATGTGCTATATTTCCCCTTTAATTAAAAAACATTCAACACTCCCATGACCAAATAATTAACCTGCCTGTCATTATTGATAGGCTACTGATTCCTCCTAATAATCCATAAGACAGAGGTCCTCAGTGGTACTAATAGGGGATCTGTTTCGTGGCAGAGTGTGGAGAAATCAGAGACCTTCCATTTTGCAAACAAGATAATCTCCCCTTAATTAAGGTGGTAATTCTTTTTTTGGTACATTGGAGTGCCTTGATTCCTCCAAAGTATGCTAAGAAACAGGACCAGAAGAGCAAAAATGATGGTGTTCTGTTGTTTGGAATAGTTTGGAGGATTCAGTTGCTCCAGATTTACAAACACAAATTTTCCCTCTTAAAGGAATGTTATATAGAAAGGTTATTTTTGAAGACAGCTTTAGGTATTACTACTAATAACTACTCATACTTGACCTCATCATTTATTCACAGTGTATATTTATTCCCAGTGTTCATATTTTCCCAGTGTTCATATTTTCCCAGTGTTCATATTTTCCCAGTATTAATTTTTTCCCCACTGTTCATATTTTCCCAGTGATTTATTTTTTCCCTCAATGAGTAAAGAGAGAATGAATTCCACCACCACCACCACCACCACCACGAGGCTATAGACGTGTTGTGTTCAAGTTACCACCTAATTTGGCTGAGGGTAAAGAACATCCCGGAAGTGTCTGTTTAATTAATCAACACACACACACACACACACACACACACACACACACACACACAACACACACACCTTACAGTGTTACCAGATCCCTCATGCACTTACATAGCAGTATTGTCAATAACCTGCTCAGTGTTCCCAACCCCTTCACCTCCCCCACCCCTCCTCACCTAACAGTATTGCCAACTACAAACACCACCACCACCACCACTACCACTACTACCACTACCACTACCACTACCACTACTACTACTACTACCCACTACTACCAGACACTGACGAGGAAATGGAAATGAGTGGAATTAGTTAGACACGAGGCTCGCGTGTTGGGTGGAATGATGATGTCTTTGTTCCTTGTGTGTGTGTGTGTGTGTGTGTGTGTGTATGTGTGTGTGTGTGTGTGTGTGTGTTGTTATTGTAGTTGTGTTGTCTCGTGTGTGTGTGTGAGTGTGAGAGAGAGAGAGAGAGAGAGAGAGGGGGAGTGAGAGTGTGTGTGTGTGTGTGAGAGAGAGAGATTGAATAGATTGAAGCACCTTGATTCCTCCAAAGTATGCCAGGAAACAAACCCAGATGAAAAAAAATATAAGGTCTCCTGTTGCCTGGAATAGTTTGGAGGAATCAGTTGCTCCAAATAGATATACCCCCTTAAATATCAAAGAAAAAAGTCAGTACATGAGAAGGTAATGTTGCTCAGTAATAGATTTTCAGGTGAGATTAATTTTGTTGGTGTAAAAGTTTTTATGTTGGTAAATCTGGAGCAACTGAATCCTCCAAACTATACCAAGCAACAGAACACCATTATTTTTGCTCTTCTGGTCCTGTTTCCTGTCATACTTTGGAGGAATCATGGCACTCCAATGTACCAAAAAATGAACTACCACCTTAACTAACTCCATACATACACACATACGGATAAATTACTCACTGAATAATCTCTTCTAGTACACCGTATATTATTATTATTATTATTATTATTATTAGTAGTAGTAGTAGTAGTCGTTGTAGTAGTGTAATTATTAGCTATAGTGGTGTTATTAGCTTTTGTACTGGTGTTATTATTAGCTCTGGTGGTGTAATTGGCTTTTGTATTGGTGTAATTATCGACTCTAGTGGTGTATTAAATTATGAATAGGCTTTGTAGTGGCGTAATTTATCACTTTAATAATAACGTTGCCGACAGCCTGTGACATTATTACACGTGTGATTAGCCACTGTTGTTATGTTCACTGTAATGGTGTAATGGTTCACTGTAATGGTGTAAGGGTTCACTGTAATGGTGTAATGGTTCACTGTAATGGTGTAAGGGTTCACTGTAATGGTGTAAGGGTTCACTGTAATGGTGTAAGGGTTCACTGTAATGGTGTAATGATTCCAAACTGTGCCACTAAACAGGTCCCTCATTAGAGTAACATTAAGGTCGTTTGTTTCGTGGCACAGTTTGGAGGAATCACTGACCTTCCATTTCACCAACAAGAAAATCTCCCCTTATTTTTTTTATTATTATTATTATTATTTTTTTTTTTTACTGTAACTTCACGCAGTCTGTATAAAATGTTGACCTCTCCTATCACTGACTTTTATCTGTATGTGTGACCCAGTCCAATTTTAGCTTTGGTCTACCATTGTACAGCTTTTATATAGCTTTGGTTTACCATTCTATAGCTTTTATCATGCATTGTCTATCTTTGTATAGCTTTTATCTTGCATTGTCTATCTTTGTATAGCTTTTGTCATGCATTGTCTACCATTATAATTATAGTTTTGGTCTACAATTGTCTATCATTATATAGCTGTTATCATGTATATAATTAATGTCTACCTTTATATAGCTTTTATGTATTGTCTGCCATTGTATAGCTTTTATAATGCATTGTCTTCCATTATATATTTTTAGTTTACCATTGTTTACGATTATGTAGCTTTTGTCATGCACTCATCTCATCTCATTAATGTTATTCCTCGTCATGAAATATATATACAGTATTTAATTATATTCATGAACACCGTAGTCATAAGTTTAAAGGTTTTGTATATTGTTGGTACATCGGAGTGCCTATATTCCTCCAAAGTATGCCAGGAAACAGGACCAGATTAGCAAAAATAATGGTGGTGGCCTGTTGCTTAAAATAGACTGGAGGAATCAGTTGCTCCAGATTTACCAGCACTGTACTGACTGCCTGCCCCCTTAATTAAATGGCCACGATATACCATTGGTAATTTTTATATCACTGCCTGGCTTCCTCGGTGAATGTTTGTTGTGTATTGTTTACCTAATTGATATTGCCTTCACTCACCTTTACTTCTGCATGACCTCTTTCTATATATACAGTAAATGTGTGTGTGTATGTTGCATATGGGTATTATCTGTCTCCACCTTTTATTCCACCTCCTCTTCCTTCTTTAAATCCTCTTCTTTCTCTTTCATCTCCTATTCACCTCCTCCTCTTTCTTCTTCCTATTCTCTGCCTCCCCTTTCACATCCTATTCTCCTCCTCCTCCTCCTCCTCCTCCTCCTCCTCCTTTTTGGAATAATTCTTACTCCCAGTTTGTGTTTCAGAAGCAAAGTGTCAAATTCTCCAAGATCTTCGAGTTGAACTGTCCCGTGTCAGGTCAATCCACAAACAAGTGAGTAACGACCTTGTGTGTGTGTGTGTGTGTGTGTGTGTGTGTATGTGTGTGTGTGTGTGTGTGTGTGTGTGTGTGAGAGAGAGAGAGAGAGAGAGAGAGAGAGAGAAGAGAGAGAGAGAGAGAGAGAGGAGAGAGAGAGAGATGAGAGAGAGAGAGAGAGAGAGAGAGAGAGAGAATAATTCCACTATATACATTTATTGTCCCTCCTCCTTCTCTCAATCTATCCTTTTCCCTTTTTTACTGTGGTGTGTCCTGCTGTCTTGTCTATTTATCTGTCTGTTTATCTGTGTATGTGTATGTATCTCATCTCATCTCATCTTCTCTCACTTCATCAGTTCCGTTGTTCTTCATTCTATTCTCCTTTCTCTCTTTCACTTTTTTCTTTCTCTCCACCCCTTCCTCCACCTCTCCCTCACTCTACCATATCACCAAGTAGACAGAATACCTCTCCCTCTCCCACTTCACATCTCCCCCTCTCCAACTCCACCCCTCCCTCTCTTCCACTCCACCCTTTCCACTCTTCCACTCCCTCACAGAACCAAGGAGTTAGGATACCTCTCTCTCCAATCCTCCTTCCCTCCTCCTAATCTACCCTTCTTGTCTATTCCTTCCTCTTCTAATCCACCCCTTCTCTCCCCCCCTCTCTCCCTCTCCCAATCCACCCTCCTTCTCTCTCCTATTCAACCCCTAATGTCTTCCCCTTCCACTATTCTATCTCCCACTCCACTCCTTCCTTCCTTCCCTCACTCTACTCTACATCACACACTCCTTCCTTCCCTAACTCACTTCACTCTACATCACTCACTCCTCTCTACTCTACATCACACATTCCTTCCTTCCTTCCTTCCCTCACTCTCTTCACTCTACATCACACACTCCTCTCTTCCTTCCTTCCTTCCTTCCTTCCTTCCTTCCTTCCTTCCTTAACTCTACCCTGCATAACACACTCCTCTCCCTCCCCCTACACACACAGCGCCAAGGAGGTAGGGTCGAGCGAGATGGCCAAACACCTACTCCACCTGCAGAACAAGTGGCCTCAACGGGGGAGAACCTCAATATTGCCGACAGCCTGGAAGTGGAGAAGGGCAGCTCAGGCAACGTCCGCTCTATGCTGGCCATGCCTATACGGAACCGCAACTTCCAGATCATTGGTGGGTGTCTTAGGTTGGTTGGTTGGTTGGTTTGTGTGTAGGTGCTTGGCCTGCCTGACCTGAGACTTTTTTTTTTTTTTTTTTTTTTTTTTTTTTTTTTTTTTACCCTGACCCCTGACCTGAGACCTTATTTTTCAGATGTTTATTGAAAGTATCCGAGACATAATATTTAACAAGTCTTCTGTATAATTATATTGAAAATATTTGAGAATATATTGTACAGGTTTATAGGTCTTTTGTGTTCATTGCAAATAGCCGAGACATGAATTACGGTACAGTGCTCGAGTAACTCACATCTACACACAGACACACACAACTACCTACATCTCACGCCTACACAGCAACAACACACCTGCACAACGCAATCACCAACACACACCTACAGAGCACCCCACACCAGCACCTCACCCCCCACAGCTGCACACCTACACACCCCACACCTATACGGAGCACCCCACACCTGCACCTCACCCCACACCAGCACCTCAACCCCCACAGCTATACAGAGAACTCCACACACCTGCACAAATATACACCTGTCTATCAATGGACGAACACCTGTCCTCCTAGATAATATTACCTGTCCTTTATCTCCTTCATACAGGTGTGGCTAAAATCATCAACAAACTGAACGGCCAACCCTTTGATGAAAACGACGAGCAGTTGTTTGAGGTGAGAGAGAGAGAGAGAAAGAGTGAGAGAGAGAGAGAGAGAGACAGAGAAAGAGAGAGAGAGAGGGAGGGAGGGAGGGAGGGAGAGAGAGTGTGTGTGTATATGTGTGTGTGTGTGTGTGTGTAAATAGACTCGCTTAACCTCAGTTGCAGCTGTGTGTGTTTAATATATTTGTTTCTGTTTACTAACCTCGTGGGGAGTTGATGTCATTTCATTTGAGATTCTCTGCTGCAATTATTTACTGCCACGAAATGTTTGTGAATGTTGAGTCACTTCTTTATACTTATTTACTTTTTAATGATAACTTGTAGATTTTAAAACCATGAGATTTGAGCCTAAGGAATTTTTGAGTAAGTGTAGGTTGATGATATATTTACTTTTACTGATAACATGGAATTTCTAAAGCGGTGTTTATTTTTTAATCTTGGGAATTTTTGAGTCACTGAGAGTAGATTTATTTACTATTACTGATAACTTGGAAATTTTTAAGCAGTGTTTACTTTTTAATCTTGGGAAATTTTGAGGCACTATGTTTATGTTTATTTACTGTTACTGATGTTGTGGTCTTTAATTAAGGGGGAGATTTTTCTGTTGGTGAAATGGAAAGCTACTGATTCCTCCTATCTATGGCAGAAAACTGATGCCTCCAGTGATACGAATAGGGGAACTGTTTCGTGTCATGGTTTGGAGGAATCATAGACTTTTCAATTTACCAACAAGAGAATCTCACTTTATGGGGGTAGTACACTGCGGGTAAATCTGGAGCAACTGATTCCTCCAAGATATTCCAAGCAACAGAACACCATTATATTTGTTCATATGGTTCTGTTTGCTGGCATACTTTGAAGGAATCAAGGCACTTCAAGATACCAAAAGTATACTATCCCCTTAAAGGTTTAATGCAATGTTGTTTGAGTCGTATTAATTTTAGGTAGACTCACTTCAAGATTATTACCATCACCACCACCACCATCACCACCACCACCACCACCACCACCACCATCACCACCACCACCATCACCACCACCACCACCACCACCACACCACCACCACCATCACCACCACCACCACCACCACCACCACCATCACCATCACCACCACCATCACCACCACCACCATCACCATCACCACCTACACCACCATCACCACCACCACCACCACCATCACCATCACCACCTACACCACCATCACCATCACCACCACCACCACAACCACCACTACTAACTATCACCACTACTAACTACCACCATTACCATCACCACCACCACCACCACTACCACCACCATCACCACCCCCACCACCACCACCACCACCACAATCACTACCACTGTCTCTCCCCACAGGCCTTCACCATCTTCTGTGGTTTGGGCATCAACAACACAATGATGTACAATGAACTGGAGAAGGCCATGGCGAGGCAGAAGGTGGCTATAGAGGTGAGTAGGACGAGGGGGAGTGGGGGGTAGGAGTGAGGAGTGGTTGGCAAGAAGGGAGGGAGGTAAGTAGGTATGTGGGAAGGTGGGTAGGTAGGAGTGAAGAGTGATTGGAAGGTATGTATGTAGGTAGGTAGGTAGGCAGGATTGAGGAGTGAGGGGGGGATGGTAGGTAGGTAGATAGATAAGTAGGTAGGTAGGTAGAGAGGTAGGCAGGTAGGTAGATAAATAATGATGCACGGAAAGGCAGTTAGGTAAGTAGATAGGTAGGCAGGTAGAAAGGTAGGTAGGTAGGTAGGTATATAGGGAGACAGGTATGTAGATAGAAAGGTAGGTATAGGAAGGTAGATATATAGATATAAAATGGAAGGCAAGGAGAAATATATGAGACATATAGACAGGTAAACAGACAGTCTAACAGACAGGGAGACAGGTGGTCAAAAGGCCCTACTGAGATGAGAGAGAGAGAGAGAGAGAGAGAGAGAGAGAGAGAGAGAGAGAGAGAGAGAGAGAGAGAGAGAGAGAGAGAGAGAGAGAGAGAGTGTTCGGGTCATAGGGCTGAATGATGACAAAACGTGTGAGAGAAAGGAAGGCAAAATGAGAAAGAGAGAAATAGGAGGGAGAAAATATAAGCTAATTAAGTAAGAAATTATGGTAAATATGAAGTTAACAGACAGACAGACAGACAGACATAAATAAAACAACATAAATAAAGAGGTACGTAGTGACAGGACTTTTGAACACGACTGTACCTCCCTCTATCAGCGACAAAAAAAAAATAATGATAATATAACAATAATAATCATAACAATAATAAAAATAATGATAATAATAATCTGAGGGAGTATTTCTCGTCACAATAATAATAATAATAATAATAATAATAATAATAATAATAATAATAAAATGAAGGTGTATTTTCCGTCACCAAAATTATTATTCATCTTGATTTCAGACCGTGGAGAGAGTTATTCATAGACGCGATAGACGATAACACACACACACACACACACACACACACACACACATCCTTCCCTTTCTAGAATGCCATGTGAAATTTATTTTTATTAATTTTTTTGGTAGGGTATCAAACGAGGTGATATTCTATTTGATGCATATGTATATTATCTGTGTGTATTTATTTCATATTTATTTCATATATATATACAGTATATATTTTCCTGTTGACGTCAGGCTCTTCATTCATATCCTGGGTTGGGTTCCTCTCAATGAATTTATAGTGTAAGAAGACACCACCAATTGAGGACCAGTTTTTATTGGCTTCGTTAGGCAGCAGCTGTTTCTTTTGGCTATTGATTATTGTTGTTGTCTTGAGCTGGCCACAATTTTTTTTTTTTTTTTTTTTTCATTTATTATTATTATTATTATTATTTTGTTGTTATTATTATTATTATTATTATTATTATTATTATTATTATTATTATTATTATTATTATTATTATTATTATTATTATTATTATTATTATTATTATTATTATTATTATTATTATTATTATTATTATTATAATTATTATTATTATTATTATTATTATTATTATTATTATTATTATTATTTTTGTAATTGTTTTTTGTTTTTATTATTATTATTATTATTATTACTATTATTATTATTGTTTTTATTATTAATATTGTTTTTTGTTTTTATTATTATTATTATTATTATTATTGTTTTAATTATTAATATTGTTATTAATGTTTTTTTTTTTCATATTATTTTTTTTTTTTTATATATATATATATTCTGGGTAGTAATTGATTCCACCAAACCGTGCCAGAAAACAGATCACTTTAGAATACGACTAGGGATCCTATGTTTAGTCTAGTTCTAATTTTTTTTTTTTTCACTCAGAGTTGCTTTTACACACCATCAGTATTAATCTTATAAGCTCTCCTAAACTTACCCAACTTACGATAACTAAAATAACTGATTGTAAATGACTGGTTTGGACTGCATGATCTTGGAGGGTATATTTATAGGTGACATTATTTTAGGTTCATTTTACAGGTTATTTTTCCGATGTTTGTGTGTATTCTAACTTAACAATTTCATCTTTACATAGTTTTTCTTACATGGATATCTGAAACTCACACTTTAACCCTCTGAAAATCTGCTAAACACAACTTTTTTTCTTATAAATACAGTATCTCAAAATTCGATAAAGAGGATATTCATATGTTGGTGAACGAATTGGAAAGTCTTTGATTCCTCCAAACTATGCCACGAAACAGGTCCCACATATTATTGTACACTCGTGATACATAATTTCTGACCAGAGTGTGAGGAGCAGCAAGTTTCTAATTACCTGGTATTGCTCATTTCCCCACTCAGTGCACATAATAATAGAGGCTGAGTTCGAATGTAAGGAAGGTGTGTGTGTGTGTGGTGCCTGCCGTTCGTCTGTAAGGTGTGTGTGTGTGTGTGTGGTGCCTGCCGTTCGTCTCTGGTCAGGGATTACGTATCAAGAGTGTAGCCTACCATTAAGGGCGTCTGTTTTCTGGCATAGTTAGTTTAGTTAGGAGGAATCAACAGTAGCTTTCCAATTTGCCAACAAGAGGATCCCCATTAACTCTCACTCTTTGATCAACTACAAAACTCCCCTCACTGCTAACAAAAAATTACAGTTCTACAAAAACTACAAAACTGACTCCACTGCTGACAAAAACAAAAACTACAGAAATTATAGAACCACAAAACAGACTTCACTACTGACGAAAGCTACAAAACAACAAAAATTACAATAACTAAATAAAACTACAAAACTGACTCCACTGCTGACGAAAACTGCAAAACAACAAAGATTACAACAACAACAAACTACAAAATTACAAAACTGACTCCGTAATTTCCACACTTTAACTTGCATTTACCTAACCTAACCTAACCTAACCTAACCTCCTCCTCCTCCTCCTCCTTTACCAATCTCTATACAGGTGCTGTCCTACCACGCCACAGCCTCCAATGAAGAGATACAAGGCCTCCAGGTGAGTGAATGAGCAGTAATTAGAGCACACACACACACACACACACACACACACACACACACACACACACACACACACACACACACACATATACACACACACACACACACACACACCTTAAGTGGCTGCTGGACGATAGGGTAAACATTAATTAGAGCCACAAACACGTTCATAAAATGCATCTCGGTACAAACATGAAGACAAAACCAAATGAACGATGAAATAAGTACACATTAGTAATAATAATAATAATAATAATAATAATAATAATAATGCACACACACATACACACACACTTATATTCACAAACACACACATACACTTACAGTACACACTTAAAATCACAAATATACACATACACACACATTATTATTATTATTATTAAGCAAAAACAAATAAAAAACAAAAAAGAAATGCAACGCTTAAAAATTCAGAGCCACACAAGCGTCCATCGAGTGTAAAAAATCAAAAGCGGAACTAAACCTTTACCAAGAAAAATGAACAAGTGTGTGTGAAAGAAGGGATAAAATTGGGTCCATGGGCTTCCAGGAATGGCAGGCGAAGTGAAGTAAGTAAGCAACAGGTCTTGAGGCGGCGGGCAGGCAGGCAGGGAGTTGGCGAGTTGGTTGGTTGAGAGAGAGAGAGAGAGAGAAACCTGCTGAAGTGTTGAAATATGAATCTCAAAACGGAAAAGTTGTAAATGGCTTGGGGAGAGAGGAGTGAAGGAGGTGGTGGTGAGGTGAGGGGGAGAGGGGTGAAGGAGGTGGTGAGGTGAGGGGGAGAGGAGAGGTAGTGTGGGGGTGTAGGCTGTAGAGGGAGAGTGAGGGAGGAGAGGGAGAGAGAGAGAGACGGAAAGAGAGAGAGAGAGAGAGAGTTAGGACAGGGAAAGATAGGAAGGAAGCAGGTGTTGGAGAGGGAGGGAGGAGGTGCAGAGACAAGAGTAATGGAAGGGAGGAATTGGAGGGACAAAGAGAGGAGATAGTAAAAAAGAAATGAGAGAGAGAGAGAGAGAGAGAGAGAGAGAGAGAGAGAGAGAGAGAGAGAGAGAGAGACTAATATGAGCCAGATACAAAAGCACGACACGACTACATATTAATGGGATGGTATACTTTTGGTACATTGGAGTGCATTGATTCCTCCAAAATATGCCAGGAAACAGGACCAGAAGAGGAAAAATAATGGTGTTCTGTTGGCTGGAATAGTTTGGAGGATTCAGTTGCTTCAGAAATATCGAACACAAAACTTCCCCCCTAACGTCCATTGTTTGTACACACTCGGCAGCTTCAACCTAGCACAGAGTCACCAGTATTTTCTGATCGATAAACCAATGCATCTATCTATCTCCAGTATAATACCTCCTTCCTTCTCTTTCCTCCCCCTTCCCCCCCCCCCACCCCCCCTGACAGAGAGAAGTGGTTCCCGAGGCCATTAAATGGAACCTGGGCTCCCTCACCTTCGACGACTTCTCCCTCACCCAAGACCAGATGGTGTTGGCAGCAGTCAGGATGTTCTCAGACCTCAGACTCACCTCACGCTTCAAAATAGAGTACAAGGTGAGAGAGAGAGAGAGAGAGAGAGAGAGAGAGAGAGAGAGAGAGAGAGAGAGAGAGAGAGAGAGAGAGAGAGAGAGAGAGAGATTCTCATTTATTTTTTATAATAATGGGTGCAGTAGCAAAGACATTCAGCTGTTCCTCTGTTTTTAATGTAGGCAAACAGAGCTGGATTCAAGGGGGCAATTTTCCAGGATAGCCTATTGAGCACTATCCTCTCAGCTACCTTGCCTACACAACTCAAAAGAGAAATTGGTCTAAAGTTGCCAGGGTCTTTTGGCTTAGGAATGGGAGTTATTACAGCCTGTTTCCATCTTCTTGGCAATCTGCCAGTAGTCCAAGATAAATTCAAGAGTCCCCGCAGGGCGGCATGTCCAGCTGGGCCAGAGAGACGTATCATGGAGTAGGTTATTTTGTCCTTACTCCTTTTTCTGCATTGAGAATCTCTCGATACGTAATGGGATGATCTGTGTCGGCCTCAGCCAGGCATGCTTGTTCAACTGCTCTCTCTCTTTCTGGCTGGAGCCTGTTGAGTGTATGTGTGGTGTTGTCTAGTAGCTGAGAGGAGATGGATCTCATGGCAAAGGATAATGTAATGCCAAATGTTCTGCCTCCTGTTGAGGATTGCTGTAGCAAAGAAGAAAGATAGAGTGGAAGTTAAAATTTAATGTGACTTATCATAGGTAGAAAAACAAGAAGGAATGCAGTGATAGAGTATAAATTATTATAGATGTATACAGTGGCATGCAGTGATAGAGTATAAATTATCATAGATATAAATAATTATAGTATGATGTAAAATGTGAACGCCACCCCCCCACCTTTCAGACGTTACTGCGTTGGCTGATCACAGTGAAGAGGAACTACAGAAACGTCCCTTACCACAACTGGAGACACGCCTTCAATGTCGCCCACAACATGTTCGCCATGCTCAAGGTAGCCTACAGTACAACACAGTAACCTATTATTATAAGGGGGCGCCTTGAGTCCATTTAGTCCATTTAGCGTACGGTACAGGTATATGACTAAAATACAACCGCTTACACTTTCAAGTTAAAACATATCTGTGTTTGTGAGAAAAGAAAAACCTTATGCTGTTGACTTGTTTTAAATCTACACGAGTTGAAGGCAGTGACTCGGTGAGGCTGCTAACTAAGGCACTCAAGTCTCAAGTTGGTCTGTCAAGTTTTCTGAGCCTCTCGCCTTCAACACATTGTCCGTTTTACAGGGAATATTTTTTTATTATTATTATTTCTGTTTGCACACCCATTAGCATCCTGCCTTTATCCTGGCATGGGTAATCGTCAGATCTGTATTTACAAGGTCAAGATGAGTGACCTGAGATGAGAACTGTGACTCATTTCTATTGTACAGTCACGAGCACTAATGAGTATACACCTTTGGTTGAAGCTCAGAACAGTCCAATTATTCACCAACGAAGTAATTCCAATGGAGATCTTATTGTGCATTTATTTACTGTCTCTAGGCAGGCTATTCAAAGCACACGTGAATAAGTTACTTATTAGTGTTGTGTTCGTGACTGTACTTTATGTTTCCCACTTTATAATCACCTTCATCAGTTTACAGTAGTGCTTGATGAAATAATATCCTATCCTTAATAATACTTAACCTGACTTTGTTGTCACCTGATGTGACCTCTTTAGCACCTGATTTTAGTAACATCTGACCTGACCTGTATCATACCTGACCATTATTAGTAACACCTGACCTAACCTGTATAACACCTGACCTATGACCTTAGTAACACCTAACTTGACCAGTATATTGTCTTACCTTCATTAATAACACGTTATATGACCTGACAGACCTGTAACCTGCTGGGTGTGTTTGAGGACATGGAGATCTTGGCAATGTTCGTGGGTTGTCTCTGTCACGACCTGGACCACCGAGGCACCAACAACTCGTTCCAGGAGAAGTGAGTCCCTCTTTTTTGGTACATTGGAGTGTCATGATTCCTCTAAAGTATGCCAGGAAACAGGACCAGAAGGGCAAAAATAATGGTGTTCAGTTGCTTGGAATAGTTTGGAGAATTCAGTTGCTCCAGATTTACCAACACAAAACAGGATCATAAGAGCAAAAATGTATAGTGTTCTGTTGCTTGGAATAGTTTGGAGAATACAGTTGCTCCAGATTTACCAACACAAAATTTCCCTCGTTAATTAAGGACCCTCTGATCGTGTATGGGAATTGGGTGGCTTCTGATTCCTCCTGACTTTGCCACAAAACAAACAAGCTCCTTCCATATAGGTGATGTTTGTTTCGTGGCAATGCTTGAAGGATTCGTTACCTCCCAATTTCCTGACTACATCACAGGGTTCTTAAAATAACTGTAACTATATTTTGGCCCTAATCTATCAGTCATTATACTAGAGTACCTGCAGTTAGGTTTATTCTATCAGTCATTTTACTAGAGTACCTGCAGTTGAGTTTATTCTGTATACAGTATTCATATTTTGCAGTTTTCAAAGTTGCTACGAAAAATGACTGCAGTATCATAGTTATGGAACTGAAAACTGTTTTGGTAAAGTTTAAGTTGAGCCAGATTAAATGGAAAACACAATTTTTCACCAACTTATTTTTTGGCTAAACCATTTTTCCCTGTTTTTTTTTTTTTTTTTTTTTTTTTTTATTGTATTGTATTTTTACATTTGTCCATTCGTGCTTCTTTTGTCTGGTGAGCTTCAATCTGCCAAATCATACTGCTGTGTTTTAAAGGGAGAGTATACTTTTGGTACATTGGAGTGCCTTGATTCCTCCAAAATATGCCAGGAAACAGGACCGGATGGACAAAAATAAAGGAGTCCTGTTGCTTGGAATAGTTTGGAGGAATCAGATGCTCCAGATTTTCCTTAATGTTGTATTGTATTATTCCCCAGAACCGGCTCAGCTCTGGCTCTCCTATACGGCACCCAAAACACAATGGAACAACACCACTTCAACCACGCTGTCATGATACTCAACTCAGAGGTGGGCGGACACGGAGGGAAAGAGGGAGAGAAGAGATGTTGGTGTGTGTGTGTGTGTGTGTGTGTGTGTGTGTGTGTGTGTGTGTGTGTGAGAGAGAGAGAGAGAGAGAGAGAGAGAGAGAGAGAGAGAGAGAGAGAGAGAGAGAGAGAGAGAGAGAGAGAGAGAGAGAGAGAGAGAGAGAGAGAGAGGAATAACTGAGGAAACAGGGCCAACAGAAGTACAGAATAAAGTGAAAAGAGAGAGGGTTGAAGAAAGGAACTGGAATAATTGGATGAAACTTTAGAAAAAAAAAAGAACATTGAGAGGGAAGGAAGAAGAGTAAGGGTATGGGGAAATATTAGGAGATAAACAGATCATGAGGATAAAAAACAGGTCCAGAGAGAAAAAAAAAAAATGAAGGGTAAAGGAGAGGAGAATATAAAATCGAATGAAAGGAGTTACCGGAAACTTGCTATTTATGTTCAGCTACTTACGTTCATTTCTTGGTAACCCTCAACCCTTGAAATGTGATAAATTAAGTATTTATGGTGATGTTTATGATGTTCAGGGGAGGTTTTCTTGTTGGTGAATAGGTACAGTACAGTAGGTCTCTGATATCTCCAAACTATGCCAAGAAACAGACAATCTCAGTGGTACTAGTAGGGGATCTGTTTCGTGGTATAGTTTGGAGGAATCAGAGACCTTCCAATTCACCACCAAGTCAACCACACTGTACTTGCTTGTACCGAGTAATGTTTGGGCTATATATTATTAGCTATGCAATACCTTAATCTATATCCCTCAGAAGTGTACTGTAAATTACACAACTCACAACTCTATAACTTTACTGGAAATTGCACAACACAACTAATGGTATGTATTATCACTACCAGGGCCACAACATCTTCAGTAACCTGTCGTCAGCTCAGTATTCCCGTGTGATGAACGTCCTTAAGCAGTCCATCCTGGCCACCGACCTCACTGTATATTTCCAGTGAGTCCTACATACTTACACTTTATCTGTCTTAATTAAGGTGGTAATTCTCTGTTTTGTACATTGGAGTGCCTTGATTCCGCCAAAGTAATCCGGGAAGCAGGACCTGGGGAGCAAAAATAATAGTGTTCTGTTGCTTGGAGTAGTTTGGAGGACTCAGTTGCTCCAAATTTACCAATACAATACTTCCCCCTTAACTTGGTAGTCCAGTCAGGTAGTCACATCATCTTCTTTGGTGTGTGCTTACTTACTTACGTATTTCTTATTTTTTTAGTGTCCCAGGAAAGTTTCTGTAGAATAATTGCAGAGTGTAAGAAACTGGCCCCATAGATTCTTGTGTTATTCTGTATACACATATATTGGTGATATTTTTGTGTGTCAACTAAGCAATGGATTAGTAGTGCTTTTTTTTTTTTTTTTTTTTGGTACTGTTTTGTTTAGAGTGTGAGTCTTTCATTACATTATGCAATACAAAGAGTCCTTCAGCAACATTCCTAGTAAATAACAAAAAAATCTAGTAAATAACAGCAATAATGGCTGATTTCTTGCATATCACTAGTTTCACGACAATGCAAACTGGAACTACAGCAGCAATACTATTAAGTACAGTACTGTGTGATTCCTAATACCAGATGTGTTGTACTATCTCAGTTCATTTCTAATTTTGTCTTTCACTCCAAAATGCCCTCCCTTCACATCTCCCTCCTTCCCTCCCCAGAGTACGGATGGAGTTCTTCTCACTGGTGAATGAGGGGGACTTTGACATGACCCAGAAGGAACACCGGGAGTTGCTGCGATCCCTCCTTATGACCGGCTGTGACATCGCCGCCTCCACCAAGCCCTGGGATATACAGTTCAAGTGGGTCATACTATGTTTGTTTAAGGGGGTGAGGGAATAGGGGGACAGGCTTGGAGGGAGGTTTAGGGGGGTGCTGGGGTTTTTTGGGGGGTTGGGGGGTTTTAGGGTGTGTGGCAGTAGGGGACAGGCTTGGAGTGGGTGGGTAGGGGGTTGCTGGAATAGGGGACAGGCCCTCTACCCACCCCAAGCCTGTCCCCCTATTCCCCCTATTTCTTTTATGCTGTATTTGTTTTCCTTGAGTACATTAACATATGCCCCAAGCTGTTACATTATCATCTGCCATGAGTATGGAGGTAGTATATATATAGCTCCATGGCCATGAGTATATATTAGTTTCTGTTTAGTCAATCACTCTACCTCTCTTGCTTCTTATTATCTTTGCCTTTAGAATGTCATTAGCATCTTCTTTGCAGTCAAGTGTTCAATCATTCCTATAGGGTGGCCAAGCTGGTGACCTCTGAGTTCTTCGACCAAGGTGACCTGGAAAAGACCAAACTGAAGATCACTCCACCAGCACTGATGGATCGAGACCGCAAGCACGAACTGCCACTCCTCCAGATGAGATGGATCAAGGACATCTGTCTCCCATTGTTTGAGGTGGGCTGATGAATATACAGTAGTTCCCATTTGTATTAGCCTAAGTCACGTCCTTGTAGCTAACTGGATCCACAAGCCTTGCCCCTTTAATGTAGACAATATAATCACACTGCCCTCATCTATTTACTTGATTGATTAATGGATGCCCACTACTGACTTTCAGTTGCCTTCGTTAATCTCCTGTAGGCTTCTGTAGTTAATTTGTAATGGATATTTGTACAGTAGTACAATCGCGGCACATAGTCCTTGATCTGGGTGTAATTATGTAATTATAAGGGGAAGTCTGGTAAAGGATTATGTGCCGCTACTGTACCTGTAACTGTGCATAAAAAAATAAAAAAGACTCTTATCATGACACCTCTCAACAGGGACTGACCAAAGTGGTGCCCAATCTGGCTCTGATGCGTGACGGTGCCCTGCGCAACATGGCCAAGTGGTCCAAGTTGGCTGCCACCTCTCAGGAGAATAACGGCACCACCACAGACATCCTCGAGCACTGCCACTCCCTCGAACGTGGACCCTCCATCGACCCTCCCCCAGAAGCTCCCCCGAAGATCCCTGATGGATAGTCGACGTTGAGCTGCTGGAAGAACCAAGTGTGTTGTATCCTGTGAAATCAGGTTAAGCGTCTAGGGGGTGTAGCTCACAAGGTAGGTATGAACGACCTCTAAACATGAGATGGACATACAGAGGGGAAGGTTTTTGAGTGAGACAGGCATATGAAGAATAGTTTGCAGTGAGGTATGTTTACGAATGAGGTAAGTTTCAAAGTATGATTACTTTGAAAGAGACATATTTACAGTGAGGCAGATTTATGAGAAACACATTATTAGTGAATCCGGTTCACGAACGCAATGGGTGAAGATGTGCAGTGTACTGTAGTGTTCACTCTTTTGGAAAGTGTTGGTTTCATTGTTTGAACAAAAGTTTGTACTGGTAGTTTTATTGTATGTTTTGGAAATTGATAAGATTTAGTGTACCTAGAATATCAGGTAAAACGATCATTGTACTAGAAATCCAGTACTGTACTGATCATGAAGGCAAAGTGAGCAAAGAAAATGTTACAACCAACAAGGTGTATTTAAGAAAGTAAGAGTACCCTTGTGAGATCAGATGAGAAGTTAACAACTTCCATTGACCCCAAGAGACACAGCACTTGGTTCTTCCACGACCTTCTGACCTAAATATCTGAGGTTAGAGGTTGTCTATCAGCTCAAGCATATACTGTAGATGAAACATATTATGGATATTAGTCTACCGATCATAACAGATATTTATAAATTCATTTGATACTGTATGTTTGTATGTATTTGTTTATGCCAATGATATTATAACGTTCTAGAGATATCACAAAATATCAGCTTTAATTAACTTTTTTTTTATTACTTTAGGTGAAGAATTTCATAGCTTGAAATTCATACAGTTTTTGTTTATGTCATGATGAGAATCTGAATATTTCAGGTATATTTTTACATAAGTGTTCATAGTAGGAGATTTACACATCGAACAGTGTTGTGATAGTTCAGTTGAAATCCAAAAAAAGTTCCTGCACTTTTATTTTGAAGTTGCTGCTGACCGAATGTGACCTTAGACATCTGACCTGCCTAATGTGTGTTGTAAGGGACACTGATCTTGCCCTGGCCTACTCCATTGTTCTCAGGCTTTCCCTAGTCACCATGTGTACTCTGATCTATTTCAACTCATCATCAGCATCTCCTTTGTTGCCTGATATAGTATAACCACTGTAGTCTATGGTAGTTTAATGTGATATAGTATTGTCAGTGAGTGTCTGCACTTTAACCACTCCTTGTTGATGGATACTGCCAATCAAACATGGGTTACGTAGAACTTACCTGAGGGTAATTTTGGTTTATGTCTGTGAAGAGGGAGTTGAGAATTTCATGGACTTCAATGGAGGAGTGAATGTGAGTGTGACCCATTTTACTGAATATTTCTGTCTCTCCTTCAGTATTCTGATCTAATTTTCCGCCCCTGGTTCTCGAGCAAAACTCCCCCCCCCCTCTGGATTAAAGGGAAATTATAATAATAATAGCTGTATTATTCTGATGATATTAACTAATCCTTATAATTGCAGACAAGGATTTAATTAACACTCCAGTTTATCTCGTTTAATCAACAATTAGTTTAAGTGTCCCATGGTGGTTTTTAGCAACAAGACTGGTGAGTATAGTCGTTAATCAGAAAATAACACTTGTCCAATTACTGAACATTTACAACTAGTAGGCTACAGTAATACAAAGTTCTGATGTTAGAACTTTGGTGATATTGACACTAAAATTCACTGACAGTTGTTATACACAGAAACTATCATTCTCCATTATTCTATCCCCCAAAACAAGATACTGTTAAGACAATGAAAATATCCGCTTCTGGCCCGAGAAAAATAAAATGGTTGTCAATTTGCCATGAGTGACTGCAGAGCGGATTGGTGTCCCTTACTCCACACATGAGGTGTTCAGAGACAGTACGTGGTGCAGAGTGACACTGACTCATTCACCATGCCACAGTACATTCACAAGTCATTATTTCTATCCACCCTGTGACAGACAAGTGAGGTTAAGGAAAGCTGTCCTGCTTGCACAATAGATTATAATATGTTGTTTACAGATCAAGTTAGTTCTGTAGTTTGTTGACACATTGCATTGTTTAATTATTAGCAGATGATATTTAATGGTAGAACTCAGTATACATTAGCAGCTTCATAATTAATCATCCTACAAAGAGAAAAAAGACAGTTTGCTTTACCTACATTTATCCATCCTGGGTGAACTGAAGCTTTGAGTTGTGAGTGTACATTTTAGATACCTCCAAATTGCCAGTTCTGTAATTTATATTTGTATATATATATAATACATTATGTGTGTTTGTGTGTATCTGTGAGTGTGTGTGTGTGTGTATGTGTAACTTGTCTTTCTTACTACTGTAGTGATAAAACCATATATACATATATATTTCCGATACTTATTCATTCTTGGTGGAGGAAAAATACTGCATAACTACTTATCTTCCTTAATTAAGAACAAAAGAACTTCTCATAATGCTTTTTATGCTCCACTTCTCATTAATACATTGCACTTAGGAAAACATTATTAAATACAATATACATATATGATGGAAATCTTAACAGTTTCAAACATTGTGATGAAAATGATAATGCGAGTTGGATTTATATGTTAGATAAAGTCAGCGAAGAGACAGCTAGATTTTGTAGAATGTAGAGTAACAAGTACACAGTATTGGTTTATTAACAGGATAACACAAGCTGCCGGTAATGGACATTTTCAATAATAGTTTTTGGCAATAATTATATATTTTTTTCTTTGTACAGTATACAGATACTTGCTGTTAAGGGGAGAATTTTATGATGGTAACTTAGATGCTGATTCCTCCAAACTAAGTCACAAAACAGGTCCCCTATCAACATGGAGGTGATTATTGTGTGGGATACTTTGGAGGAATCAGCAGCCCTCCAACTTACCAGAAGAGTGGTTCTTCCTTTAAGTCATGAATAAATATTATAATTGTCCATATGTGTGTATGATGTGGGTCGATTCCACAGTAATATCAATTTGTCCTTTTCTGTATCACCTTTATTTCCAGCCATCCCACTTTCCACCTCATTGTTTAATTATTCACCCCAAATTTCCATCCTTACAATCACCACATAATAATATAGTATGTTTTATTTTACCCACTTCCTTTACTTTAATATTACAATCTAAATCACTCCACAGGTCCATCATGGTCAAGCTGCAACATACTCCAGTTCTTTTCTTTTGGAAGCTTACAAATTGAATGAAGGACTGTGAAGTTGGCCCTACATTATTATGGTCTGAGGTTTTTATACAGTTGCCTAAGGAACTATGAAGACTCTATTGGCTTGAAAATAAAGGGAGTGAATCACAGGGTTGTTGTTATATGCTTGGGTAATGGAGGCAAGGTATACCATACTACACGTACAATGAATAATGTACTGTGTAAACAATAAAAAGTTTTAATGGGATGTTATACATGTCATCATATCAGTGCAAATTTGGTTGTACAATCATCTCAGGCCACAGTAGAGAATTGTGAGAACTGTTAACTAAAGCTAATACGTGGGATTTCCATCCTTTTCTCTTCAACAGACCACACAGCCACATGAGTACTACACACCTGTATGTACTGTTGGACAATGACATTCGTGGTACAGTGGCTACTTTGTTTTATGTAATGTGGGACAACTGTGTGATGGTATATGTTAAATTAGAGCATTTTAGTATCATCTGATCACCTAAATGTTGTCCAGTTGCTTTAATTTCTAAACAAATTGGATTACAAAATTACCCAATCAGTCCTTCCCAGCTCTATCCATTCTCCACCACTTGAATCTAATTCAGTAAAGGATGAATGAAGGAAGAGAGATTGATGGTTGCATTGCCAAGGTACTACCTGTACTTGGCCAGTTACTCCAATAGTGTTTGAACCACGTTACATAAAACAAGTCAGCCACTTGTGTCTGGACTTCAGTATCCATCTGTATACACATGGTGGATGTATATGTATACACACACCAGGGTTGTGTATATAAAGTGGGAAACTTTGGTGCACTCAGCCAAGACAACATGCTGTGTGAATGTCTGTGGCTTGTAAATGAGAAACACAGCAATTTAATATACACTTTGTACATATATATATACAGTATATATATATATATATATATTTTCTAACCAAGTATGTCTATATCAATCTATCTATAGCTCTATTGTTATTGCATTCATATACTATATAACTGAAGATATACTGTAGCTACATATATAACAGTAAAGAATTATATTACAGGTGCCTCACAATATTCTCCCATCTCACCTTCCTTAGAAATGTGACTTGCAGTATTATATGGTGAGTCATGTTATTGATAGGTGCCTAAACCTTTCATCTCCTTTATATCAAGACACTGTATTGGAAAAGAGGAAGAATACCCGGATTAAAGAATTTGTAATGTGTACTTTACTTTCAATCTAAGATATAGTAGTTAAACATAATGGTAAGTTAGCAATGTTAAATACCCTCACTGGTTCAACTAGAATATTTCATCATGTCCCTTAATTACTCTCTGTCAGTTTTGAAAATTATGATCTTACAAATCATTTCTAATTTTTTTACTACTCGTATCTTTACAATATCAAGTCAACCCTGAATATTGTCTGTTTTTCCAGTGATCTAAATTAATTATTATCTGACCCAGTAACTGGAAAAACACTAATGACAGTAAAATAAGCTACCAGAGAAAATGGAGTTGGAAGGGAAGTACTGTACTGTATAGAGAGGTTAGAAAAAGCAAAGAAAAAATTGGCATTTGCAAATTAGGAGGACAGTAGTTATTTGTTCAGGAGACCTTTTTTATAAATGTGACAGAGTATTGTTTTCAGACAGGTGAAGTAAGGTGAGGACAAGAAAGTGTAAGTACAGTACAGGTTAATACATAAAATAAAGTTGAGGTGAGATGGGAGAGAGGATGTTGCATCTGTAAACATTCATTTGGGTATACTCATTATATTTTCATGTGTACATTGTACCACATGCACATACATACATACACACCGTGCACACACACTAACAGACCACAATCTTCTGCCTTATTCTGATAAAAGCATCTTGAAATCATATCTCCCAAACCATTGCCCTTTGAGTGGAGGCTTCCCAGTGTAATCTCAGTCAGCTTATGACCCGCTGCCTTTTCATGAGTCACATGTACAGTATGCCAAAGTTTCACCTGATATGGCCTCACCTCTCCATCTTGAATTGTGAGCCGTGTGCAAGAAAAGTCATGTATGTATTGTACCAGGTGATGAAGTAATGGGCTTTGATGATAAACAATATTAACACATTGGCAGAGTAGGTCAAAACCCTGACCGATACACTGACATCATGTAATGTCTATAGACCTATTGTCATTGCCTAACCCATGACGATACTTGTATATGGTCATTCATGTATTTTAACCCTAGAATCAGTGAAAGGAAGAGGAGTGTCATGGCTAAAATGGATTCTTAGAATAGATAAGAAACTGCTGTGAAACTGAGGGCAGTCAAGTCCTCCAAACCATACTGCAAAGCAAACTACCTCAGTGTAAGTTGTTATCTTGTGGCACAGTTTTGAGGAAAGAGAAACTACCAAAAATAACCAGGACTCTAGCGAGGAGTAGGACCTTTTAACTAAATTACCCCTAAGATAAATCAGTTAAATTCAAAAGTAAATTTTGTGTCCAAGTAAACTAACAACTAGAACTAATGTATACAGTGACTGCTGCCTGAGAAGTCACAACAAAGGCCAAAAACTGGTTACATCATACTTGGATGTCATCCACTGTTATGGCTTGATAGGACTCGATTGTAAAGCCATTAACTCTAATTTATAGGATATATGGGTTAAGCATAGATAAAGTGGTTTTTAATATCATGTTTTAGTGGTGATTAACTGGTAATTATAAATATTATACTGTACACACACATAACTATAATGATACACAAACTTAACTTTAAACATTATTCTCATTACCTTAGACTTATTCCAGCAAATATTTTATATTCATGTGTGAATATATATAGTATTTCTAAATAAATACATTTCCTGTAGATTGTAACATTACTCTCTTGAGATTGTTGAAGTTTGATAACTATAGTCTGTCTTTTTCTGACAGACAGTATATATCTACAGTCAATATAACAGAGATTATTACATTGTATCTAATTGGTTGGCGAGTGATTCTATCCCAGTTGTGGATGGCTTAAACTAATTATGGATACCCTCTGTGATATTGGCTGTGGACATTTGTCGTCGGTTGCAAAAGAATACAGTAACAAACTTGTAGGTAAACGTGGTAATGTAGGTTTCAGTGTCGTAGGATTTGTTTTGGTCTGATGCCTCGTTCATATTTAACAATACTAAACATGTACTGTTAATTTTACTTTCCACAACAGAGTAAACACCACAATTACTATAACCACATTGATGGATTTCTTGGAGCATCTATTGGCCACACATTCCAACATAAACATAAGCTCCACAAGATGAAGTACTGTACTGTAGTTCATCTGACGCATACGACTACAAACTTGAGTGAATAACTGAACATGTTCGCCAAATATTATTTAAAGATTCATAGAAATGGTTTGACAAGTTTATGAGGACGACTTTTGAAATATTAAGACTGATTGTGACAGTTGGTATGCAGAGAATCCATCGTGATGTGTCTGTCTTCATTTCCCCAAACGTCATACATTTACAGTTTCGGTTGTAGAGAAGAGCAACAACTTTAAACTGCTGGCATAGTTGTCCCCCCGGTGGTATGGTACTGTATGATAAATAACACTACATGCATTGTACGTGTCCTCCCTGTCTGCTGTTCCTGCCTCTTCACGCCTCACCATCCTGTGTTGACTTATTTTATCGCTTATAGTTAAGGGGAGTCTGTCAGAGCAGGTACCAGTGAACTATATCATATACCCATTACAAGCATTCACTTCATAAGCTGTACAGCACTTGTCACATCATGGGTTGGTAGAATGTCAGAAGAAGAGGGGGACAGTACACGAGGAGGCAACTGTGCATAAATAAGTTCAGTAGTAAATACATTTTTTACGAGTTGAGTCTTTGAACTAGTCAACGTAATTAATTTTATAGTAGCATACTGTACTGTAGTCCTCTACTGTAAAATCTGTGGTAAATATTTTGGACAGAATTTATAGGCGACCTAGTGCTACTGAAAATGTATAGAGAGAGCTGTCCCACACCACACAACACTACATGAATAATTGTGTACAGAAACGGCAAGCGAGGCAATTAAAGCCATTATATTTGCCGAGGCAGGTATTTCAACGACAGCTGAAACGTGCAATTAGGCCTTAAGGGACCCTGTGTGATGTAGCCAGAAAATTGGAGATATGTGAGTCCTTCAAATATTACCACGAGACACCACCTATATGGAAGGAGTTTGTTTCGTGGTATGGTCAGGAGGAATCAGAAGCCTCCAATTTTCACAGACGATCACAGGGTCCTTACATAATTACCGTCGAGCTTCACATAATATGTAAATGCATATACAGTATATATTTTGACTCCCATTTCTCTTTTTCTATCTCGTGTGTGTGCCAAGGTTTGATTAAAGTCCTTCCATGTCATTCTTCAACGGCATTTACAGTCTCCAGATCTTTGGGTGGTTAATTCTTCCTGACCTTAATTAAGGACCCTGTGATCGTGTATGAAAATTGGAGGCTTTCGATTCCTCCTGACCATGCTACGAAACAAACTCCTTTCATATAGGTGTGTGTGTTCGTGGCAATATTTGAAGGACTCATTTATCTCCAATTTTCTGACTACATCACAGGATCCTATACTTCCTGAATCCTCTTTGGTTTGAACACAAGTCAACAATAATAATTTGCACCTCCCACGCCCTTGAAAAAGAGGTGTATGTAAATGGAAACTACATGATTAAAAGTAACAAAAAACAAAAACAGGAGGAGGGTTAATAAGGAAGCATATCACTCGTATTGTACATCTGAAAACGACTGTAAATGCAACCAATTATTATGCTCTTTATTATTATGCTCTTTTAATTACTTATTATAGTACAGTTACAGACATTTGAAACACACACACACTTCTAGCGGGCCCTTCATTGAGCATAATATGGTAAGACGCACCACAACCACACTTTGGACGGTATTCAAGACCGTTCGTGGTGTTGACGATGGCGTGGTACCGGTACGACGGCTCTATTGTCTTTCTACGGAGCTATCGTACCGGTACCACACCATCGTATGCACTATGAATGTTCTTGCATACGGCCATTCGTCTCATCCTACCATAATTATGCTCAATGAAGGGCGGGTCCGTTTCAAGTGAGTGTGTTTCATGTGTCCATAACTGTACCTTCTTCACCTCTGGCTGCTCTAGCTCCTGGAAACTCATTACATAGATTCTGTTGGTAAAATTGAAGCATTCAGATTCCTCCAAACTGCCGTGAGAAACAGAGTACACAACTTCAAGTCTTAATTGGTAGGTATTGTACTGTTGATGATCTGTCTGTTTTGTGGGATGATTGTTGGGTCTGAGAAGTTGGTTGCCTTGATTTGCTTTGATATTTTAATTAAAGTGGATTATAGTACGTACAACCACAATCAAATAACCACACACACATTCCTTCCATCGTTGTAAATAAATCAGTTTCATATCAACATATAATCATACAACAACAACAACACCTTACGTCCACTCAACCCCCTCAATTATTATTATCATGAGGGGCTGCAAAATCATCATACACGTGTTGTTGTTTGTTCTTTATTACCAAGATATTTAATACGATGGAAGAAAACTGTCGGCGGTTATTTGATTGTGGCTGTATAGTGTTGGTAAATCTGGAGGTAACGATATCTCCAAACCATTTCAAACAACTATTTTATTATTCTATTATATCATTATTTTATTATTTTATCAATTTGGTCCCGTTTCCTGGCATATTATTATTATTATTATTATTATTATTATTATTAATATTATTATTATTATTATTTTTTTTTTTTTTTTTTTTTTTTTTTTTTTTTTTTTTTTTTTTTTTTTAGGAATCGAGGCCCTCCAATCAATGAACCTATAATAAGTATGTTATCCCCTTCATTATCTTCCCTTACAAATTATATGTTGGTTTTATAGCTACTGTACTTTACTGTAATACTATCATGGCTGTAGTTTCTCTCTCTCTCTCTCTCTCTCTCTCTCTCTCTCTCCAGTCTAGCAGGGTCCCAGGTAGCCTATTTTTCCTCTCTCTCTCTCTTTCTCTCTCTCTCTCTCTCTCTCTCTCTCTCTCTCTCTCTCTCTCTCTCTCTCTCTCTCTCTCTCTCTCTCTCTCTCCATGTTCTTTGTTTTAGTGTAAATATGACGATTCGCTTGTCTAATTTTTCATAAAACCATCTAATAAAGAAAGTGAATAATGCATACTGTCCTTTCATTACTTCCACCCTATTACAATTATAAATTACTCAGATATAAATAAAAAATCATATTTATCTCATTATTTTACAGATACCAGACCACAATAATTAATTACTCATATATAAAAAGTGATACTTATTTCATTAATATTATTTTATACCAGAGCACTACAATAAAAAATTAATCATATATAAAAAGTTTTAGTCATCTCTCTCATTTCACTTTCATATCACTACAACAATAAATTACTCGTGTAAAAAAGTTATATTTATCTCATTATATTCGCCAAATTACAAATATTAGTCATTCGTATTACAAAAAAAGTTATAATTATCTCTTTTGTTTCAACCAGACTACTACAAGAATAAATTCATCATAAAATATGTCATTGATTTCATTATTTTTTACCAGACTACAAGAATATATTACTCGTATAATAATAATAAAAAAAAAGAGCCATAACCATCTCTTTCATTCATCATGCTGAAAATCGATACGTGCATACATATTTTGTATTCGATTATATCCCAAATACAAACCCAAAACACATGAAAAATCTATATTTTTGGGTTTTCGAGGCGATCTGTACATGCATATTCAGTGCTAGAATACTTCCCAAATACAGGTACAAAACACGCTGAAAATCGTTGTTTTTTATTCCCAGAGTCGATCTGAAAATGCACTTTCGGTATTTAATTATATCCCAAATACAGGCCCAAAACACCCGAAAAATCAATATTTTTGGGTCCCAGAGGCGATCTGTATATACATATTCAGTGGTAGAATATATTCCATATAATACAGGCCAATATCAGGTTGAAAATCAAATATTTTGGTGCCCATAGTCAATATGTGAATGCATCATCTATATTCTATTATATCCCAAATATAGGCCCTCAGAAAGGAACATATATACAGTACACAATTAATATCCACAACTTTACTCCATATTTTTATTTCGGACATTGAAGCGTTACAAAGCAAGAGTTTATTTATATAACTGTACATAATTGTGATTCACCAATGCGCAATATTAAGCAGGTGTAGAAATCAGGGAATTGAGAGAGGTTGAGTTGGGTCTTTCTGAAATTCCAAATTGCCAAGTAAAAAAAAAAAAAATAATAATAATAATAATAATAATAATAAATAATAATAATAATAATAATAATAATAGTAACAAGAAAATAATCGTAAACTTAGAATGAGTTTGGTTAGGGACGTCACCAAAGCCGTCCCGAGGCACTGGACATGGGTGGTGAAGGCGTTGTGAGACTCGGGCATATCCTCGTCGTCGCCGCCTCCGTCAGTACCTCCATCAAGAAGACGACCCCGGCCACAAGGGCACCACACACCAGAAGAAGGAAGGCAGCCTGACGCACCAATTGCCCGTTTTTTTACTTTTTTTTTTCTTTCTATTACATTCGATTTAATTATTCTATATTTAATTTACATTACTCTATTCCTCTATACTTTATTTTAGTTTACTTTATTCCTCTTTACTTTTTTTTACATTACTTTATTCCTTGATACTTTATTTTACTTTACTTTTTTCCTCTATACTTTAGTTAATCTTGTGTTTCAATATTTATCCCCTTAATAGAAAAATGTATGAGCGGTGAGTGACTGACCTGAAGGTGTTCTAAGGTGAGGGAGCCTGGACCCGTTCCCTCGGCATCATCCCCTGCTGCTGCCACTCCTCCTCCTCCTCCTTCCGTAGCAGTCTGTCCGGACACCTTCTGAATCTCCTGCTCTGCCCAGAAATTGATTAGACCCGCTTCGGTGATCCACGCCAACCTGGACGACGAGACAAACCAAACCATTCATGTCGTATACAAGGATTCATTGATATTGGATGCAACAACAGCGAGGTCATATGGCGCCCGAGAAGGAAGAAGACGATTTTGAGAGGTGGGATAGGTAGTAAGCACAAAAATATCAGATGAAAAATAAAAGGGACAGCTGAAAAGGTGAAAGTCCATTTTAGTCTTGTATCGCTGGAAACCTAACAACACTTCCCTTGGAGGATGTCACGGTCTGCTTTTAGGTGGTAATTTTTTTTTTTTTTTTGGTACATTGGAGTGCCTTGATTCCTCCAAAGTATACCAGGAAACAGACCCATAAGAAGAAAAAATAATGGTATCCTGTTGCCTGCATGGAATAGTTTGGAGGAATCAGTTGCTCCAAATTTACCAACACAAAACTTCCCCCTTAAACTCTTTTTGTTGCCAGACGAGACGTACCGGTACTATACCGTGTGAATAATGTCCGTCATATTCATTCATACCTGGGAGGACTCTATACCCAAACAAATTAAAATACTACCCACACGAATTACAGGAAGAAATATGCAGTTTCAGACCACAATTATGACTGTAAGTAAGAAGTTTTAAAAATCATTACTGGCTACATTATATATATATATGACCAAACTTGACTGGAATTCATGTATATTTTCAAGGTTTATTATTATGTCCGTCAGTCCCACAAATTATTATTATCCTCTTAGCTATACAACTCCTTACATTTTTTCGAAGGAGAGCCTGAATGGGGCGCCGGTGGTACAAGCGATGCCGTAGCCGTGGGGATAGAAGGTGTCACGACCAAAGTGGTAACGGTGTCGACCCCTCACTGTGGCTCGGATCTCAGCGTTCAGCTCAGAGTTAATCAGTACGAATTTGTCCTTCAGCACCTGTTGGAACCGTATTAAGAGAAACTTCAGCACCTGTTGGAACCGTATTAAGAGAAACTTCAGCATCTGTTGGAACCGTATGAACAAAAACTTCAGCATCTGTTGGAACCGTATTGATAAGAACTTCAATACCTGTTGGAACCGTATGAACAAAAACTTCAATACCTGTTGGAACCGTATGAACAAAAACTGAGCAACTTAAGCAAATGTAAGGCTAAATAAATCAGTTACTGTAAATCATTCTAGTGCTGAAGTCATGTGTAAAAATGGACGGTTGAAATGTAAGCAGGGATCGTAATTAGAAAGGACACTCATAAGAAATTAGTAAGGTAGTAGTATTTTGCTTTAATGATTAATATTTATCACTCTGACGTAACAAAGTCGTCCGTCTGGGGTTAGTCAGAATATAAAAGATGTTGGCAAACGACTGAAATTATATATCTTCAAATAAAATAGCTAAACAAGTATATGACCTACAGTACTGAATTTATTTAGTCTAAAATGAATATGTGCAAATAAAATTAAGGAAACATGCGAACCAATTTATGCGTACAGTTCAGTCACGGTCAAAATTCCTGCATCACCTACGAATGAAACTCCTCGAAAAGTGATACGCAACTATAGCCAATTAGTGTCTGTAATATTGGTTCATAAGATTCCACCCCCTGGAGGTAAGGGGTCCTTCCCATTTGGTGAAGGGAAGAATATGCCTCACGTATCCTGTGCGTGTCGTAAAAGGCGACTAAAAAGGTTGGGTGGTTGGACTTGCGACCCTCCCCCGTAAAAAGTGGGACTGCAGCAGTGTACAATGACTTGCCTTGGATTTCATGGAGGCGATTCATTGTGACCAACCTTTCGGGGATTAAAGGCGTCTAGAAAGAAAAATCATTCATGTGGTTCACTTTCATTCACCAGATGCAGGAGTATTGACCATGACTGTACGTGCATACATACCTTATCGAAGCCCAGTTCAGGGTCCGGGAGAAGGCTGTGTACGGGATGAAACAGCTGCCACACCTCATGGTAGATGCCGGAGTCTGCACCCTACATGTCCACACCACCAACACCACCAACCACCAGCATCAATCACCAGCATCAATCACCAACCAGCAGCATCAATCACCAACCAGCAGCAACCACCACCAACCACCAGCATCAATCACCAACCAGCAGCATCAACCACCAGTCACCAGCATCACAATCATCACCAGCAGAAGGGAGGAAGATTTTTATTTGTGTATATATACGTAGATCATCGTCAGTTTCATCATTACATTCAGTCAATTACTTCACGGGGAGACACAATACACACATACACTTCTCCACACACACACTCACACGTACACTTCTCCACACACACACACACCTTGACACACTCACACACGTACACTTCTCCTAATACACACACACGTACACTTCTCCACACACACACACACACACGTACACTTCTCCACATACACACACTCCGTCACTCTATAAATATATCGCCTCAAGGTAAAAAAACAGACAATCAACAACCGGGGGAAAGTATAGTATAATCACCCTAAAGAGGAATTCTGTGCTGGAGTCCTTGAGGGTACCGACAGCAAACCCGTCCACAGCGGCCAAGGGCAGGTCTGTGAGGCCGTCAACAGGTTTCTCGAAGGTTGGAATGGCTAACACCGCCGTCAGTGTCCCTGCGTACATGGCTGTGTGTACGAAGGGGTGAACAGGAGAGAGAGAGAGAGAGAGAGAGAGAGAGAGAGAGAGAGAGAGAGAGAGAGAGAGAGAGAGAGAGAGAGAGAGAGAGAGAGAGAGAGTTAGTGAATGATCCGGGTAATCTCTATTCGAGCATTATTTCTTCATTCAAGCAATCTTATTAATTAAAGATTATAATTGACTGCAGTAACTGATCACAGACAGACAACTTTGGATGAGCGATATACACTACTTTATACACTCAAGCTATTTCGAAGTTTTCTCACCATAGACGTTATAGGTAACAGGCTTTCTACCCACTCCAAGCCTGTCCCCTTATTCCCGCACCCCCCAAACCTCCCCCCGAGCCTGTCCCCTACTCCCACACCCCCTTAAGTGATTTCGAGTTTTTCTCACCATAGATGTTATAGCAGAAGAAATACCAGGTGATGAACACAAAACGGAGGGGCCAATCCTGAGACACCAAGAGGTTCTCCTGTACCACCAGACTCCTGAACATGTTGAAGGTGAGCTGCTGAAGGGAAGGTCGTGGAGGAGGTGGTGTGTCCGTGCCCTCACCCGTCTGTGCCCACACCAACACCCACAACACTGGACCCATGACAACTGTTGCCACTCCTATCAACGACCACACCTGTACCATCACAAATTTTGTTTACGTATACACATATTACACACATCTGTACACCTGTTTTACACAATTGCATAAGTTTATACGATTAAATAATGAAGTTTCGTCATAGCAAGTTAATGAATGAATATAATGTGTTAGTGCATCAACATATAAATAAGGGCAGCCATTGCAGGGAAGTGCAATGAAGTGCATCATTTAACTGGGACAAGGAACTATACTGTACCGTGTTACAAAGACAATGAGTGAATGATGCTCGTCAACTCTTAAAATTGTGAACATGGACAGTGAAACAAGTGACATACGAGAGCAGTGAAGGGCCAGAAGACAGCGAGTGAACGGTCCCTCTGGCGGGGTGCACGGGAGACCAGGGTGAGGGACTCGAGCCAGTAGGGGGCCGTGAAGTCCACTACTGTCTCCCTTTGGTCTGTATGTAAAAGGAGTCATATGTTGTTGGTGGGGAAAAGGAGATTGAAATTTGAGGACGAAAGTAGACCAACAGAGGTATGGAAAATCCTATAAGACAGTGAGTGAGTGAATCTGTCTCATCCTTTTCGAAGTGATAATACTAATATCCCATTACACAAACATTACTTACCCCACAGAGTCCAGGGGGTCACTGCACTGTCATGGCTTGTTTGTGAAAATCTTTTACACTTTTCACATACACACACACACACACACACACACACACACACACACACACACACACACACACACACACACAAAAAAAAAAAAAAAAAAAAAAAAAAAAAAAAATCCCAAAAGTCCAATCAAATACGGATGATGATGAAAAAATACACCCACTGCCCTAAAGACCAAGCTCTCATAACATTGACCTCTGATGGCAGTGGATATGATCTTAGTGAAATATTATAATGGCCAATAATCAGACTCGGGGTATGCACGCAGGCAAAAATTAAGGCCTATAGTGCTTCCTATTTCAACCTATAGTAATAACAACTTTACTATAACATCATTATCAACTTTTAGTGACATCAATTGGAATTCTCTCAACCAACGCTAAGTGGGTAACGCGGAAGTGGAGACAACTGTACTTTACCGGTGATGGTGATTTCACAAATGGCCAAGTTAGCTTCATGCCTGGCGACCATACCAATGAGTCCTGTTACTGTACCGTCTGGTTGTGGTCCACCCCAGGCCCGGTCTGGAGGCACCACTAGTTGGTATCTGGTTATGGGGAAGGATTTGTCAACTACACCATGTATTGATTCACTTTGAGGGGACAGTACACATTTGTTTTTCTGGACAAACTTTATTCCTCCAAAGTACAGTATATATGTCAGGAAACAGGACCAGATTAAGAGAAATTATGGTGGTCTGTTGCTTCGAATTGTTTGGATGAATCAGTTACTCCATATTAACCAACATTGTACTATCATACGTATTATCATGCAAAATTTCAGACTTGCTTACGATATATATGTATCTGAGGTGTGAGATTAATTAATACAAGTTATCTTTGGTGTCTGTCAGCGTGTGTGTCTGTAAATTGTAAACGGGGGGTGGCTGTTTGTAAGCTGTATTATGTGTCTATATTGGTGTATGTAGGTCTATCTGTGTGTGTGTGTGTGTGTGTGTGTTCGTTGTGATTATATAAAGTTCTTCCTGTGTGTGTGTGTGTGTTCGTTGTGGTTATATGAAAGAACAACTCCATTTGCACCTTTCGTTCACTCGTTACACATTTCATCTACAACAGAGAACGATGCCTGACATACGTAAAGTTGAGTGTAGAGGTGAGGGCATCCAGGATACTGATGTCTATGCCTGAGATGGGAGCCGCTTCCCCACTTTCCTCCTGCAGCAGTTTCAGGCCGAGGAAGGGCCAGTTGTTGTTGGCTGATACCCTAAGGCGACGCCCCCAGAAGTTAGAGTACTGGTGCAGAAGGTCAGGTAGAAGGTGAGGCTGAGGGACGGTGGTTTTTGTCCTGCCATCTCTCCACCAACCACCATCCTCTAGGCTGTAATTAATTAAGTATACATTAATGATGATTATGGTGGTGTATACATATGTGACCCAGTGTCCTGTACAAGTAATAGTGTACAGTCAATGCATTTATTGTAGAGCACTTTTTTTTATGATTATGAAACAAGAATACTTACGTGACTTGGCCCTGTGAACTGACCCTAGACACATCCATCTTGAACACCCCTGCTGCCTCCTTCGTAAATACCGTCACCTGTAAGGAGAGGCCAATATGTTCAATATAGACAGTCACGTGTGTTAATTTGTTATTTCGACTTCGTAACGGTCAATAAGGCTATATGATTATAATGATAGAGTGTGTGTATGCGGAAAAGTGTATATATATATTTGACTAGTATCTGAAATCGTTCAAGTAACGAATCGGGAGAATTCTTCAAACTCTTTTTGAACTACGTTAGGAGATTCGGTTCGGGTCAATACTCTCTAGATTCCAATATCATGGGACCAGAAGATTGACTATGTATGGGAGTAAGACAGACGTGGACATGTGGCTCCAGTCTTCCCTGGACACATTGGAGACATTGGGAATAGATTAGTTATATATTTACTAGAGCGGGAAACAAATATAATCTACAAAGGGTAATTTTTATGCAGGTGTTAGTATCTGTCATGGTGGTGGCAAAACGATGATGAGAATAATGAGACAAATGCATAAATATAGCAATAATTATTCTCACCTGTGCACCTTCCCTGAGCAGGTGTGGGAGGGAGATCCTTAAGTCGTGTGAGGAGGCCAACACAAACCAGTGTACTGTGGTTGACTCCAGACCTCTCGCCCTCACCTGTGGAGAAAGTGTAGGGGTCTCAGAACCTTATATTTATGGAATCACAGAGATCGGTTTGGGTTGTTGAGGCTAAACGTTCAGCCTATCGACATTGTAATGGTCATGGAGGCAATGTAAATGTCGTCTCCTGCAAACATCATCTGACTCGCTGGGACACTAGTGGAGTTACCTATTCCTTGGGAGGTAATCTGGAACACATACTCACGTCTGGCCTGGTAGCATCTCAGATCCAGTGCTCCTCAGTGGCAGCTTTATAATCTGATCACGTCTCACTTCGGCTTCATTATTCTCTACCTGCTGGACCTACTGCTCCTGTCTCTCGTTTATGTATTGCTGGTGCTCCCTAAATACTAACCAACGCACTACATCTAATTTATGGCCCCATGTGTTCCCTACTCTTGACTTTTCTAGATGTTCAAGATGTTTGTAATAACCCTGAATCCTTGTGTTTATCATATATATATATATATATATATATATATATATATATATACATATATATCAGTTGACAACAGAAGTCAGAAAGATTTACCTACTTTATTATTCACTCATGTCTTTCTGAATGCTCGCGTGAGGTACATGGACAGAAAATACAATATGACTTCGTGGTTTATAAAAGAAGCAATTTGTACCTAATTTCACTCCACATGCTAACCCACACAAATATTTATAGGACATTATTGTGGGTCTTGTTGGTGTGGCAAAAGTCTGTTGATATTACATTATGTATCGAAGGCCTGGATATAATATTCTATGTGCCATTATATTTCTAGATTATGAAACGATCGTACAATTCCAATATAAAACAGCTTTGTGACGGTATTATCAGGAAAGATCTATAACAACCATATCATTTGTTTACACAATAAGCAATGGTACACCAGGAGTATACTATTAATTTTATAACCCTAGGCTTTACTCGATAACTTATAAGATCATTGAAAGGAGACAATAATTGCTTTGGATCACAAATCAATGAATGAAGGAGCCCAACAGTGAAGATATGAATGAAGGAAGGAAGGGAGAAAGGAAGGAAGGAAGGAAGGAAGGAAGAAAGGAATGTCTTGTTAAAAGTGTAAGAGCGTGTTGGGAGGAATAAAGTCTGAAAGAAGGAAGGAAGGAAGAATTGAATGAAAAAAAAAAAAAAGGAAAATAGACAGAACACCTAGTAAAACACACCATACATCCATATTTACAAACCTTTACTAACATAATAATACCTGTTTGAAAAGTGCGAGTGTGTGTTGTGTGGAGCAAAGGACAACCACATAGATGTTATCCAGGGGTCTACTGGGATCCTTCAACATGTCCTCCAGCATCCCAAGGTCCTGGTGGGGATTCAGGAGCACCGTGTCCCCCCACGCCCCGAAGCACGCCCTAGCAGCCACGCCCACGTCTGAAATAGAAGGGGTTCATACACCGCCCCCGTCTGTATTAAAAGGTATAATTCATACTTTGTAGGATTATGGATGTTGTACAGTCGGCGGTAAAAGTCCTGTCGTCTCACTTGCTTCACTGAGGCACGCGATGTTCATAGACTTGAGATTATTAGGTGTAGAAAACGTGTTTATTTCTCGAGTCCATGAATTCTGTGTGTCTCGTTGAAGCAAGTGAGGCGACAGAACTTTTACCGCCAACTGTACAGTCTTGGTTAACCTGGAACAACTGATTCAGAAAGTATTGAATCCCCTTCTGTATGAGTTGGGTGAAGCAATGTGGCAGAATTATTCAAACACTACGAAAGGGTTTAAAGGGAGTAACCAATTATAATTATGGGTAATCGGAAGGCTATAGTTGATTCCTCCAAACTATCCCAGGAAACAGAACCCCTTCATATGTAATTATACAGGGGATGTGTTTTATAGCTGAGTTTGGAGACCTACATTGACTCCAAATTGAACACAAAAGATCGCTTCCCTTAACGTATGTACTGTTTGTGTTTATATTTACGTTAAGCTATAAAGAGCAGTCTCTGAATAGTATATATAAATTAACCTGGCAAAGATGCACCTGCTCCCTCATCCCATACTACAAACTGAAGCTTTTGCCGAAAATATAGTGTAAGAAAGCTCCAAACATTTGAACTATGGGGTATATCTGCAATCTATAAGCTATGGAATCTATTCAAAATATGTACGGTATATAATCATGAAGAAAACGGGTGTATTTTCGCCGTTGACTTTTTTTTACTGTAAGGTCTTGTTGTTCACCTGCGATGGAGTTGTCTGAGATGAGCAGGAAGTGACTCCCGAAGGAAGACCCAACCAGGAACGAAACCAGAACACCTACATCGTCCTCCCTTCCAAAGGTACAATTCCCGTTAGAGTGATAACAATAACATTTACAAAAATAATATTAATTTTTATATTATTATTATTATTATTATTATTATTATTATTATTATTATTATTATTATTATTATTATTATTATTATTATTATTATTATTATTATTATTATTATTATTATTATTATTATTATTATTATTATTATTATTATTATTATTATTATTATTTCCATTTCCATTACCATTAGTAGTATTTCCCTCCTCCATTTAACAAACCACCATCATACACATACCAGTGAGAGCCCTGAGCCCTCGTGTATAGGGTTGAAAGTAAGGAAGATGTGGTGTTGATGTGGTGGAGTGCCTCGAGTTGTGGTGTGTTGTGGTGCAGCTGTGTCACTCCCCTTCTGACCCCTGCACCATCACCATCACCACCATCACCACCACCATCACCACACTTACCCACTACAGGCATCACCATTACCAAGCCTGCAAACAAGCAATTTCTCTAACCTCTTACCATATAAAATTACTATATCCAACAAGGAAATTATCAAACTTAGCACTAAATGTATATAGGTTTTCTTGATGACTGTAGCACAAACTGTACTTACCTAGAAGCAGCAGTTTACACACGAGGATAAAAGTAACCATTATCTCTGTCCCTGTAAAATGTAATAAGAACATTATTTTACAACTGCTACTATTACTACTACTACTAATAATAATAATGATAATAATAATAATAACAATAATAACAAGACATCATTCGATGGCAACACAGCGCCTTAAAGATGCCAGCGACCACTCGCCCTTTGCTATCTTTACTTTTTTGTGACCTTGACCTTCGACCGATTTTGCCCAATAGTTAATAATTTTGTTTTATGATGAATATTTATCAATAGAAAAAAATGAACATCATACTGCTAAACCTGTGGACGCTAGACCTAAAACAGACACACGAACAGATAAATAATTACTAGTATTACTAGTATAATAATTACTAGTATTTTTTTTTTTTTACGTTAAAGATCCGTCACTCAGGAAGGTGTTTAATTTTACTCTACCAACAACGTTCAGTATCCATGACTCTATATTTATAATGCTGGGATGGTATAGCTGTGCCAACAAGTATTCTAACCCAACATTATTCTACAGGCAATCATGCTGTTCAGTCAGGCTATTAGATTTAGCATGTAACCCAAGTAAAACGAGAGAGAGAGAGAGAGAGAGAGAGAGAGAGAGAGAGAGAGAGAGAGAGAGAGAGAGAGAGAGAGAGAGAGAGAGAGAGAACGTATGTGTGTGTGTGTGTGTGTGTGTGTGTGTAGGAGAGGGTGAGCTGCTCACCACCACCATCAACTCACCTGGGGAAGAATGGTGACACTACTGGTCACTTCGGCACAACACTACCCTATATGCCTTCCCTGGTGACGTCACACACACACACACACACACACACACGCACGCACGCATATTCTCTCTCTCTCTCACACACACACACACATACACACACACGTCATAATATACATTTTAGTTTGCCTCAGGGGGTAGGTGGTTAAGGGACAATTCAGTGCCTCTCTTCGTACAGCCCCTTCCTTGTGACGTCAACCCTCATCCGAATGCCTTTATATAATTTTAACCAGAAGTGCATTGGTATCAAACAATGTGTATTGCTGGTATATGTGTATTGCTTGGTTTGCTTGGAACAAAGGCTGAATCAGGTGTTCCTAAAGGAAGTTTTATTTGGTCGTGAATGATTCAAGATTTAAAGATTTTGCATGAAGGGTTCATTCAAATAATGCAGGCCAGGTATGCACCACAAACCAAAAGACTCTTATAGTCTCTGGTCTCAAATGACAGGACACTGATGTTGAGTGTTGTACAAAGCAGACCTGTACCTGAGTTGCCTCTATAAGTGACCCACATACGAATAACATTATTGACACATAATATAATAACGTCAGTATTATTGACCTTGCGGGGAGTACTTGTAACTTTGAGTGACGTGAACGAAGTGAGATGTGCCATTTGGCGGTCAGTAAAGGTACATATTGTACTGTACAATCAACGATAATATATCTGCACACTAAACAGGAACAAAGGTGATTTCCGATAACTCCCTCTTAATTAAACAAGAAGATTATTTACGATAATAATAATAATTAAAAACTCCTGGAGGAGAGACATTGTGGTAGTTGAATTGAGTGTAGCAATATTATGTGAAACCAGTGATCCATTTTGTATCATATTCAGTGCACTCATACTCATGAAAATGGTACTGAGCTGAGATTTCCCCCTGATTCTCCCAGGTAAGCAGTTAGAAATTTAACACCTTAGTCATCACCAAATTGATGATCTTGGGGCGAACTGTTTTGTAGGAGGTGTATTCTAAGTAGTTATTTATTTGCTGATCATAAGAGCATAAGAACACAAGAACAAAATCAATACTGAAGCCTACATAGACGACACGGATGAATAGGTAACAATAGTAGTAGGGAATTGGTCGATGGTGGCATTACTAGATCCTCGGGCGTTCAATCTATGTCACTAATAAACAAGTAGACTTTGTGACCAGGAGCAAACACAACCCCCTCTCTCCCACTTAAGGGGGGGGGGGTATACTTTCGGTACATTGGAGTGCCTTGATTCCTCCAAAGTATGCCAGGAAACAGAACCAGATTAACAAAAATAATGGTGGCCAGTTGTTGGGAATAGTTTGGAGGAATCATAATATCCAAAACTGCCAAAACTATACCCTCCCCTTAAGCATACTAAGTCGCTTCTCTACTCAATTCACTCACGATTTCTCCCTTCAACTCACCTGACCTGACTTGACTTGACCTCAAGCTATTCGAGTTACTAATAAGAGGGTAATTCACTTTTGTTACATTGGAGTGCCATGATTTCTTCAAAGTATGCCAGGAAACAGGACCAGATAACAAAAATAATGGTGTTCTGTTGCTCGGAATATTTAGTTTGAAAGAAGATGTTGCTCCATATTTACCAACACTGTACTGTACTTTCCCATTTAATATCCTCCCGTCGGGGTTATTGCCTGCGGTAATATGGGCAATACTTTAAGTGATATAAGATTAAGTTTGTGGTGCCTTTTAGTGCCTGAGCTACGAGTAACGGGGAATGAAGGATGGAACACGGACCACCAGTAAATCTCCCACCTCTGTACCAACTCCTCTCTCGTCAAACAGGACCTCCCGTGAAAAAAAAAAAAAAATCTCCAGCAATTCTTTCCCCAATGCTCAACTTTCCCACTTCCATCCCTTCCACTTCCTTCGTGTTTCCTGTCCCATGCATGCAACTATCTCTCTCTCTCTCTCTCTCTCTCTCTCTCTCTCTCTCTCTCTCTCTCTCTCTCTCTCTCTCTCTCTCTATCTCTATCTCTCTCTCAGTGTAACTTCTGGGTGCGTTTTTCACATGCACTCTATGTAATATTTCTCCCGACATGCATCTCAAAAAATTTGTCCTCTTGGTGTGGGATGAGTGAGAAGGGCAGCCATGCAATATTACTCGATAACCTTTTTCGTCCAGTGTCACCAAGTTGCATGGATTTAGTTTATTAGGTATTAGTTGGGGGTATTAGTTTTGGTACGAGTTCAGGTATTAGCTTGGAAATTAGTCTGGGTATTTAAATGTTATTGTTTTCGTATATTAGTTAGTGTATTTGTTTAGGTATTTGTGTATGTATCCGGTTTCTGTCATACTGTGGAGATATCAATTCCCTCTAATACGAGAAGGGGATCTGTTGTATAGCATATATATATATATAGTTTGTAATGTATTGCTCTCCAGGTAATGCTATAATATAATAACTAAGACCCTTCATATAAACAGTGTAGATTTATATGTATTTTATTTCATACTATTCAAAATACTTTTATTCTGTGATCTTTGACACCAGACAAGACCAGTATATATTGTGTACCTTAGAAATGTTTATATTATGCTTCCAATCATTCCGTAAAATTGACTACGTCTTGTCCACTGAAACATTTGCACTTCATCAGAATAATACCCAAACAAGAAGGAAAGGTAAAGATAACATTGCTTAATTAATTCCGCCTTCTGTATTTCAAATGATTTTCTGAGAGAATGGAACAAATAAACAGTAAGATTTATATGCTGTCTTCACGCTTTCCTATATATATGCCTTGAGTAAGAAAAATCGTAGAGTACACGAAGATACTAATATGGATGGTGATACAAATTCATACACTAAATTTGTGGTGTTCTTTATTTAGATACTCTTGCATCCGGACCATGTAGGTACTGATTATGGTATTACAAATCCATACGCTAAGTTTGTATTTTTTATTTATAGTTGTTACTTTTGAATCCTGACCACTTAGGTATTGATTATGGTGTTACAAATTCATACGCTAACATTGCATTGCTGCATATATTTTATTTATCATTATTATTCTTGATTGGTGAAGTCATTTAAAACTTAGTAACTGGGCGAGTCTGCAGCCAACTCTTAATCTTGGGCAGGGCTTGGACCTTGGCGGTGTGGGCGGCGATGGCGGCATGATTCTTGAAGGCGTCTGTCTGCAATTCCTTCACGTCTCCGAAGAACAACGCCATGGCGAGGTCACCCCAGGTCATCTGAGAGATCAAGGAAGGAGAGAGAAGGGAGTTAAAGTTGAGTGTAATAGGAAAACTAGTTAAAAAAAGGATTGCTTAATTAATTAATATCAGGCGCCGCAACAGCGAGGTCATATGACGCCCGAGAATGAAGAAGGTGGTTGAGAGGTGCATGGGACAGTAAGTACAAAAGGTAACAGATGAAAAAGAAAGTGTAGTTGGAGAACAGAAAGGAAATAATAACCTAAAACATAATATGTGTACATACAGTTTCCAGAAGTCCAGACTCTAAACATGACAGAAAATATAAGCGAAGAAAAAGCAAATATATTAATATTACAATGAGAACTAGAACCAAGTTTAGAGACTATAATTATAGTTAGGAGAGGAACCAAATTTAATCTGTACAGTAACGAAGACTCATTACACTCAACACAAAACAGAATAATTATACCACTCTGGCCACCGTTTAAACAAAGTCTTTAACATAGTGTGGAAGTAAATCTCTCTCTCTCTCTCTCTCTCTCTCTCTCTCTCTCTCTCTCTCTCTCTCTCTCTCTCTCTCTCTCTCTCTCTCTCTCTCTCTCTCTCTCTCTCTCTCTCCAGTACTCACCTTATCAGAGACGTACCACTCTCTGTCCTTGAGTCGTTTGTCCAGTTTGTCCATGATGGGTACGACTGTCTTTGGTAGCCACTCCTCCTTCCAAATCTTCTGTTTGTCCTCGTCACTCTTCTCAGACATACTGGCACCCAAGCAAATAGTAATGACAAAACTATAGATTTCTTAATTTACTTATTAGTTAAATCAGTATGACCGATTCCAAGAAAAACATATGGAAGTACAAAAGAAATGTTCATATTGTTCTGAAAACATAATGAAGACAGACTCACGACATATTGCATTAAAGTAATAATATTGGATCAAAGGAATAGGCCTACTATAGCATTAAAGGAATTATATAGCATTTAATGAAAATATATATCAGAACAAAGAAAGAAAACTTCAATACACTGCAAATTTTATACCTCATGATAAAGAATATTATCAAATTTTAAAGGAAGGTAAACAACATGATCACAGACACTATACAGGAAAGAATTATAATGCACTCACACACACACACACACACACACACACAGGCACACACACACACACACACACACACACACACAGGCACGCGCCCTCCCCCCCTCCCACACACATACATACACCCACCCACCCCCCTCCCACACACATACACACACACACACACACACATAGGCATGCACCCCCCCCCCCCCTCACACACATACATATTCACATACACACACACCACGACCAGCATACCGGCCCACAGACTGACAGGGAACCAAACCCCAGACTGCCAGACTCACGCCGTCTTGTAGAATTCGTTCTTGGCTTCATAGAGGGTGTCAGCCAAGGCGTCGACGAAGGCTGCCTCCAAGTCATTCTCAGGCACCAGACCACCCTTCTTGGCCACGAAGCGAGCGATGGCCAGTGACTGAGGCAGGGCGTACTCCTTCACTAACAGCACTGGTACTTTACCCCCAGGGATGGCTGTCAGGGGAGGCAACAGTCAGGGTTATTTGTTATGGGGCCAAGTTTTGTGTTGTTAATCACCTTTCTCTGGCGCTATAATTATGATCTCGCTGTTGTGGTGCCTAACATCAATCAATCCATTTGTGTTGGTAAATCTGGAGCATGCAACTGAATCCTCCAAACTATTCCAAGCAAGCAACAGAACACCATTATATTGGCTCTTCTGGTCCTGTTTTCTAGCATACTTTGGAGGAATCAAGGCACTCCATTGTACCAAAAAAGAATTACCCCCTTAAGGGTATATATATAACATTGGTTCATCTGAGTCTACCAAACAAATTCAAGCTACAGGTCACCGCTAATTTTGTTAAGGGACCCTGTGATATAGTCAGAAAATTGGAGGTAAACGAGTTCTTCAAATACTGTCACGAAACACCACCTATATGGAAGGAGCTTGTTTCGTGTCATAGTCAGGAGGAATCAGAAGCCTCCAATTTTCATACACGATCACAAGGCCCTTAAGTTGGTTATAAATGTGGTGGGTATAATGGTCAGGCATAAGACAGGATTCAACATCAAAGAAAAGTTACCTCGCCGAAAGTTAAATAAAGGCATCAAGTTAAAATAAGTTATATGTATGATGCACAAAAGTTAAAGTTTATTCCGACAAATTAGCCACACGTGTATGATTAAATTCTGTGTGATTCGAAAGGTAAATCATTTATATATTATTTTATTCAATGTTGTTTAGTTCTTCATACCACAACACAGGCGAATTAATTACATTGTGACTGACTGAGGGAAAACAAAATAAACTATTGCACCCCAACGTACAGTCATGAGCATTAATTTGTATTCAGGTGTGCTTTGAATACCTATAGGGACAGTAAATAAATACACAATAAGATCTCCACTGATACTGTTTCGTATGGGAATTAGACAGTTCAAAGCTTCAACCAAAGCTGTATACTTATTAGTGCTCGTGACTGGACATCGTGGGTACTCTCAGGACATTATATATATATTTTTTCTTCACTAGACTACTAATTTTTTTTTTTTTTTTTTTCCACTCGACTACTCACTTTTCTTCTTCTCATCCCACTCCTCTGTCTCGAACCTCTCGTCCTTCAGGGGAATGTCCGCTTGTTTACAAATCCATCTTATGATCTCAGCGATGCCCCTCGCATTGAAATACACCAGTTTCATATCCGCCATGATGGGTGTGTGTGTGTTTGTGTGTTTGGTCTGGTCAAGGGCTGAAAGGAAGTAGTGGGTTAGAGATTGTCACAACTTTACATAGATAACATGAATCATTATAAATCTGCAAAACCGTAAAAGGTAAGTGGTGTTATTTAATGCAAGTTTCTAACTTTATATACACAGAGTATACTTAATTTGATACATTAATTCAGTGTAGTTATGCAAACGAAATACAATTATAAATAATATTCATCAAAAAGTATCTAATGCAAACTCATCAAGGTTTCACAAACTATCCAACAGGATGATCCAAAAAATTCCCCAAACTGAGGTGATTTTGCAAACTCACTGAAAATATATGAAAAACACAAAACATGAAACCCCAGTGACTTTACAAAGTAAATGGACATTGTCGGTGTATTCACATTATCACATGATGTTGCTAATTAAAGGAAGAAATATAATTCGAAAATCATATTTCTGAATTGGACAGAATTAGCATATCAAAATTTTCAAATACAACTGAGTACAAAGTAGAAGGTGCAAGAATCATATGAATGTATATGACAATATATTTCAGTTTTTGTATTAACCCTGGTATTTTTATCAGTGAGTCACTAAGACTCCAGATCCAATGTCAAGTGGAACGTGACTGACTGAAATTGACATATACAGATGTGAACACTCATATTTTACTTGCTCAAATGTACATATTAAAGATCTGCAGGGATTTGATTGACTGATATTAGGGGCCCAAACATTGAGGTTATATAACGCCATAAGAAGGTGATGGAGAGGTGAGACAACAAGTAGGAAGAAAATAGAAAGAAAAGAAGGACAGATGAAGAACTAAAAGAGAGTGGCTGGGGCTCAATGAAGGCTTTCCAAACTCTTAAAGTATTCCCCACATCACTACAGGCAATACTTCCCTACTGGGATGTGAAAAGGAAAGTTCTGAAACAGCAGGGAACTACACTGACTGACTACCTGTTAGTGGTGACACGTAGGGAAGAGTGAGGTGGTGGTGTGGGCATAATCAACTTTTATCAGTAGGCTGGGTTCTTATCAAGCCTGGTTATAATTATGAGTAATAATCAATGAGGATGACTCAAGTTGGTCATCAGTCACAAGTGTGGTTCCTCAAGGATCAGTTCTAGGTCCGCTACTCTTTATAATCTACATTAATGATATAGATGTGGGCATTGTCAGTCGAATTGCAAAATTTGCTGATGACACCAAGTTAGGGTGTAATGCTTCATCATTTGAAAAGGTAGAACAATTACATAAAGACCTAGAGAAAGTAGGAAAGTGGTCTGAACGATGGCAGATGCCATTCAATTTGGACAAGTGTAAAGTGATGCACATAGGTCCAGCCAACCAAAGAGCCAGTTACTCTCTGTTGGGAAATGAAATTAGTAGTACTGACTTGGAGAAAGACTTAGGTGTACTGATCAGCAGTGACCTCAAATTCTCCAAGCAGTGCCTCGCAGTAGAGAAGAAAGCCCAGAGGCTTCTTGGTTACATAAAGAGGCAATTTAGATTTAGAAACAAAGAGATAGTCCTCACTCTGTACAATTCTTTGGTTTGGCCACATCTGGAATATGCTGTGCAGTTCTGGTCGCCGACTCTCAAGAAAGACATTGCGAGGCTTGAGAGAGTCCAGGCTAGGGCCACCAAACTGATCCCATCAATTAAACACATGGGCTACCAGAGACGGCTGCAGGCACTAGGTCTCTTCTCATTAGAGACGAGACGCTTGAGAGGTCAACTAATTGAAGTTTTCAAAATCCTTTGTGGATATGAAAACATTGATTATCAGTGCCTGTTTAGCTTAAACACTAATGGAACTAGAAACCATGGATGGAAACTAGACTTGAAACGCTTCCACCATAATACGTTAGGTAATTTCTTCACATATAAAATCTGCAATGTCTGGAATCAACTACCAGCAGAGGTAGTTGATAGTTCCTCGATAGAACAGTTCAAGAAACAGTTAGACAAAATTCTGCCAAGCCTGGTAGAGTTAAAGTGATCGTTTTCTCCTTTCCTGTACAAAAGTTTCCTAGTCCGGCCTTTTTTCCTCCGGGTTAGGTACATTTCCATTTCCATACCCGCAATGCGGGTGGGAGAGGTGGGTGGGGAGAGCCTTCTCTTTACTATACTTTTCTCTCACTATTAGTTAGCAACTACTACTACACCTACGGTACCTCCTTGGTATGGGTCGTAAGACCTTTTGAGGTGCTACTTGTCCTTGTAACTCCTTGTAACTCTCTCTCTCTCGTCGTACCACACACTCAACATACCTACAGGGTCATTCCTTCAGGTGTATAGGGCTGTGTTCCTTCATCCTCTCTCAGTGTAACTTCTGGGTGCGTTTTTCACATGCACTCTATGTAATATTTCTCCCGACATGCATCTCAAAAAATTTGTACTCTTGGTGTGGGATGAGTGAGAAGGGCAGCCATGCAATATTACTCGATAACCTTTTTCGTCCAGTGTCACCAAGTTGCATGGATTTAGTTTATTAGGTATTAGTTGGGGGTATTAGTTTTGGTACGAGTTCAGGTATTAGCTTGGGAATTAGTCTGGGTATTTGTGTATGTTTTCGTATATTAGTTAAAGTATTATTTAAAGTATTTGTGTATGTATCCGGTTTCTGGCATACTGTGGAGATATCAATTCCCTCTAATACGAGAAGGGGATCTGTAGTATAGCATATATACATATATAGTTTGTAATGTATTGCTCTCCAGGTAATGCTATAATATAATAACTAAGACCCTTCATATAAACAGTGTAGATTTATATATATTTTATTTCATACTATTCAAAATACTTTTATTCTGTGATCTTTGACACCAGACAAGACCAGTATATATTGTGTACCTTAGAAATGTTTATATTATGCTTCCAATCATTCCGTAAAATTGACTACGTCTTGTCCACTGAAACATTTGCACTTCATCAGAATAATACCCAAACAAGAAGGAAAGGTAAAGATAACATTTCTTAATTAATTCCGCCTTCTGTATTTCAAATGATTTTCTGGGAGAATGGAACAAATAAACAGTAAGATTTATGTGCTGTCTTCACGCTTTCCTATATATATGCCTTGAGTAAGAAAAATCGTAGAGTACACGAAGATACTAATATGGATGGTGATACAAATTCATACACTAGATTTGCTGTGTTCTTTATTTAGTTACTCTTGCATCCGGACCATGTAGGTACTGATTATGGTATTACAAATCCATACGCTAAGTTTGTATTGTTTTTGTTACTTTTAGTTGTTACTTTTGAATCCTGACCACTTAGGTATTGATTATGGTGTTACAAATTCGTACACTAACATTGCATTGCTGCATATATTTTATTTATCATTATTATTCTTGACTGGTGCAGTCATTTAAAACTTAGTAACTGGGCGAGTCTGCAGCCAACTCTTAATCTTGGGCAGGGCTTGGACCTTGGCGGTGTGGGCGGCGATGGCGGCATGATTCTTGAAGGCGTCTGTCTGCAATTCCTTCACGTCTCCGAAGAACAACGCCATGGCGAGGTCACCCCAGGTCATCTGAAAGATCAAGGAAGGAGAGAGAAGGGAGTTAAAGTTGAGTGTAATAGGAAAACTAGTTAAAAAAGGATTGCTTAATTAATTAATATCAGGTGCCGCAACAGCGAGGTCATATGACGCCCGAGAATGAAGAAGGTGGTTGAGAGGTGCATGGGACAGTAAGTACAAAAGGTAACAGATGAAAAAGAAAGTGTAGTTGGAGAACAGAAAGGAAATAATAACCTAAAACATAATATGTGTACATACAGTTTCCAGAAGTCCAGACTCTAAACATGACAGAAAATATAAGCGAAGAAAAAGCAAATATATTAATATTACAATGAGAACTAGAACCAAGTTTAGAGACTATAATTATAGTTAGGAGAGGAACCAAATTTAATCTGTACAGTAACGAAAACTCATTACACTCAACACAAAACAGAATAATTATACCACTCTGGCCACCGTTTAAACAAAGTCCTTAACATAGTGTGGAAGTAAATCTCTCTCTCTCTCTCTCTCTCTCTCTCTCTCTCTCTCCAGTACTCACCTTATCAGAGACGTACCACTCTCTGTCCTTGAGTCGTTTGTCCAGTTTGTCCATGATGGGTACGACTGTCTTTGGTAGCCACTCCTCCTTCCAAATCTTCTGTTTGTCCTCGTCACTCTTCTCAGACATACTGGCACCCAAGCAAATAGTAATGACAAAACTATAGATTTCTTAATTTATTTATTAGTTAAATCAGTATGACCGATTCCAAGAAAAACATATGGAAGTACAAAAGAAATGTTCATATTGTTCTGAAAACATAATGAAGACAGACTCACGACATATTGCATTAAAGTAATAATATTGGATCAAAGGAATAGGCCTACTATAGCATTAAAGGAATTATATAGCATTTAATGAAAATATATATCAGTGCAAAGAAAGAAAATTTCAAAACACTGCAAATTTTATACCTCATGATAAAGAATATTATCAAATTTTAAAGGAAGGTAAACAACATGATCACAGACACACACACACACACACACACACACACACACACACACACACACACACACACACACACACACACACACACAGGCACGCGCCCTCCCCCCCTCCCACACACATACATACACCCACCCACCCCCCTCCCACACACATACACACACACACACACATAGGCATGCACCCCCCCCCCCCCCTCACACACATACATATTCACATACACACACACCACGACCTGCATACCGGCCCACAGACTGACAGGGAACCAAACCCCAGACTGCCAAACTCACGCCGTCTTGTAGAATTCGTTCTTGGCTTCATAGAGGGTGTCAGCCAAGGCGTCGACGAAGGCTGCCTCCAAGTCATTCTCAGGCACCAGACCACCCTTCTTGGCCACGAAGCGAGCGATGGCCAGTGACTGAGGCAGGGCGTACTCCTTCACTAACAGCACTGGTACTTTACCCCCAGGGATGGCTGTCAGGGGAGGCAACAGTCAGGGTTATTTGTTATGGGGCCAAGTTTTGTGTTGTTAATCACCTTTCTCTGGCGCTATAATTATGATCTCGCTGTTGTGGTGCCTAACATCAATCAATCCATTTGTGTTGGTAAATCTGGAGCATGCAACTGAATCCTCCAAACTATTCCAAGCAAGCAACAGAACACCATTATATTGGCTCTTCTGGTCCTGTTTTCTAGCATACTTTGGAGGAATCAAGGCACTCCATTGTACCAAAAAAGAATTGCCCCCTTAAGGGTATATAATAACATTGGTTCATCTGAGTCTACCAAACAAATTCAAGCTACAGGTCACCGCTAATTTTGTTAAGGGACCCTGTGATATAGTCAGAAAATTGGAGGTAAACGAGTTCTTCAAATAATGCCACGAAACACCACCTATATGGAAGGAGCTTGTTTCGTGTCATAGTCAGGAGGAATCAGAAGCCTCCAATTTTCATACACGATCACAAGGCCCTTAAGTTGGTTATAAATGTGGTGGGTATAATGGTCAGGCATAAGACAGGATTCAACATCAAAGAAAAGTTACCTCGCCGAAAGTTAAATAAAGGCATCAAGTTAAAATAAGTTATATGTATGATGCACAAAAGTTAAAGTTTATTCCGACAAATTAGCCACACGTGTATGATTAAATTCTGTGTGATTCGAAAGGTAAATCATTTATATATTATTTTATTCAATGTTGTTTAGTTCTTCATACCACAACACAGGCGAATTAATTACATTGTGACTGACTGAGGGAAAACAAAATAAACTATTGCACCCCAACGTACAGTCATGAGCATTAATTTGTATTCAGGTGTGCTTTGAATACCTATAGGGACAGTAAATAAATACACAATAAGATCTCCACTGATACTGTTTCGTTGGGGGAATTAGACAGTTCAAAGCTTCAACCAAAGCTGTATACTTATTAGTGCACGTGACTGGACATCGTGGGTACTCTCAGGACATTATATATATATTTTTTCTTCACTAGACTACTAATTTTTTTTTTTTTTTTTTTTCCACTCGACTACTCACTTTTCTTCTTCTCATCCCACTCCTCTGTCTCGAACCTCTCGTCCTTCAGGGGAATGTCCGCTTGTTTACAAATCCATCTTATGATCTCAGCGATGCCCCTCGCATTGAAGTACACCAGTTTCATATCCGCCATGATGGGTGTGTGTGTGTTTGTGTGTTTGGTCTGGTCAAGGGCTGAAAGGAAGTAGTGGGTTAGAGATTGTCACAACTTTACATAGATAACATGAATCATTATAAATCTGCAAAACCGTAAAAGGTAAGTGGTGTTATTTAATGCAAGTTTCTAACTTTATATACACAGAGTATACTTAATTTGATACATTAATTCAGTGTAGTTATGCAAACGAAATACAATTATAAATAATATTCATCAAACATTATCTAATGCAAACTCATCAAGGTTTCACAAACTTGCCAACAGGATGATCCAAAAAATTCCCCAAACTGAGTTGATTTTGCAAACTCACTGAAAATATATGAAAAACACAAAACATGAAACCCCAGTGACTTTACAAAGTAAATGGACATTGTCGGTTTATTCACATTATCACATGATGTTACTAATTAATGGAAGAAATATAATTCGAAAATCATATTGCTGAATTGGACAGAATCCTGATTAGCATATCAAAATTTTCAAATACAACTGAGTACAAAGTAGAAGGTGCAAGAATCATATGAATGTATATGACAATATCTTTCAGTTTTTTGTATTAACCCTGGTATTTTTATCAGTGAGTCACTAAGACTCCAGATCCAATGTCAAGTGGAACGTGACTGACTGAAATTGACATATACAGATGTGAACACTCATATTTTACTTGCTCAAATGTACATATTAAAGATCTGCAGGGATTTAATTGACTGATATTAGGGGCCCAGACATTGAGGTTATATAACGCCATAAGAAGGTGAGACAACAAGTAGGAAGAAAATAGAAAGAAAAGAAGGACAGATGAAGAACTAAAAGAGAGTGGCTGGGGCTCAGTGAAGGCTTTCCAAACTCTTAAAGTATTCCCCACATCACTACAGGCAATACTTCCCTACTCGGATGTGAAAAGGAAAGTTCTGAAACAGCAGGGAACTACACTGACTGACTACCTGTTAGTGGTGACACGTAGGGAAGAGTGAGGTGGTGGTGTGGGCATAATCAACTTTTATCAGTAGGCTGGGTTCTTATCAAGCCTGGTTATAATTATGAGTAATAATCAATGAGGATGACTCAAGTTGGTTATCAGTCACAAGTGTGGTTCCTCAAGGATCAGTTCTAGGTCCGCTACTCTTTATAATCTACATTAATGATATAGATGTGGGCATTGTCAGTCGAATTGCAAAATTTGCTGATGACACCAAGTTAGGGTGTAATGCTTCATCATTTGAAAAGGTAGAACAACTACATAAAGACCTAGAGAAAGTAGGAAAGTGGTCTGAACGATGGCAGATGCCATTCAATTTGGACAAGTGTAAAGTGATGCACATAGGTCCAGCCAACCAAAGAGCCAGTTACTCTCTGTTGGGAAATGAAATTAGTAGTACTGACTTGGAGAAAGACTTAGGTGTACTGATCAGCAGTGACCTCAAATTCTCCAAGCAGTGCCTCGCAGTAGAGAAGAAAGCCCAGAGGCTTCTTGGTTACATAAAGAGGCAATTTAGATTTAGAAACAAAGAGATAGTCCTCACTCTGTACAATTCTTTGGTTTGGCCACATCTGGAATATGCTGTGCAGTTCTGGTCGCCGACTCTCAAGAAAGACATTGCGAGGCTTGAGAGAGTCCAGGCTAGGGCCACCAAACTGATCCCATCAATTAAACACATGGGCTACCAGAGAAGGCTGCAGGCACTAGGTCTCTTCTCATTAGAGACGAGACGCTTGAGAGGTCAACTAATTGAAGTTTTCAAAATCCTTTGTGGATATGAAAACATTGATTATCAGTGCCTGTTTAGCTTAAACACTAATGGAACTAGAAACCATGGATGGAAACTAGACTTGAAACGCTTCCACCATAATACGTTAGGTAATTTCTTCACATATAAAATCTGCAATGTCTGGAATCAACTACCAGCAGAGGTAGTTGATAGTTCCTCGATAGAACAGTTCAAGAAACAGTTAGACAAAATTCTGCCAAGCCTGGTAGAGTTAAAGTGATCGTTTCCTCCTTTCCTGTACAAAAATTTCCTAGTCCGGCCTTTTTTCCTCCGGGTTAGGTACATTTCCATTTCCATACCCGCAATGCGGGTGGGAGAGGTGGGTGGGGAGAGCCTTCTCTTTACTATAATTTTCTCTCACTATTAGTTAGCAACTACTACTACACCTACGGTACCTCCTTGGTATGGGTCGTAAGACCTTTTGAGGTGCTACTTGTCCTTGTAACTCCTTGTAACTCTCTCTCTCTCGTCGTACCACACACTCAACATACCTACAGGGTCATACATTCAGGTGTATAGGGCTGTGTTCCTTCATCCTCTCTCAGTTTAACTTCTGGGTGCGTTTTTCACATGCACTCTATGTAATATTTCTCCCGACATGCATCTCAAAAAATTTGTACTCTTGGTGTGGGATGAGTGAGAAGGGCAGCCATGCAATATTACTCGATAACCTTTTTCGTCCAGTGTCACCAAGTTGCATGGATTTAGTTTATTAGGTATTAGTTGGGGGTATTAGTTTTGATACGAGTTCAGGTATTAGCTTGGGAATTAGTCTGGGTATTTGTGTATGTTTTCGTATATTAGTTAAAGTATTATTTAAGGTATTTGTGTATGTATCCGGTTTCTGTCATACTGTGGAGATATCAATTCCATCTAATACGAGAAGGGGATCTGTTGTATAGCATATATATACATATATAGTTTGTAATGTATTGCTCTCCAGGTACAGCTATAATATAATAACTAAGACCCTTCATATAAACAGTGTAGATTTATATGTATTTTATTTCGTACTATTCAAAATACTTTTATTATGTGATCTTTGACACCAGACAAGACCAGTATATATTGTGTACCTTAGAAATGTTTATATTATGCTTCCAATCATTCCGTAAAATTGACTACGTCTTGTCCACTGAAACATTTGCACTTCATCAGAATAATACCCAAACAAGAAGGAAAGGTAAAGATAACATTGCTTAATTAATTCCGCCTTCTGTATTTCAAATGATTTTCTGGGAGAATGGAACAAATAAACAGTAAGATTTATGTGCTGTCTTCACGCTTTCCTATATATATGCCTTGAATAAGAAAAATCGTAGAGTACACGAAGATACTAATATGGATGGTGATACAAATTCATACACTAAATTTGTGGTGTTCTTTATTTAGATACTCTTGCATCCGGACCATGTAGGTACTGATTATGGTATTACAAATCCATACGCTAAGTTTGTATTGTTTTATTTATAGTTGTTACTTTTGAATCCTGACCACTTAGGTATTGATTATGGTGTTACAAATTCATACACTAACATTGCATTGCTGCATATATTTTATTTATCATTATTATTCTTGATTGGTGAAGTCATTTAAAGCTTAGTAACTGGGCGAGTCTGCAGCCAACTCTTAATCTTGGGCAGGGCTCGGACCTTGGCGGTGTGGGCGGCGATGGCGGCATGATTCTTGAAGGCGTCTGTCTGCAATTCCTTCACGTCTCCGAAGAACAACGCCATGGCGAGGTCACCCCAGGTCATCTGAAAGATCAAGGAAGGAGAGAGAAGGGAGTTAAAGTTGAGTGTAATAGGAAAACTAGTTACAACTATTACAATGAGAACTAGAACCAAGTTTAGAGACTATAATTATAGTTAGGAGAGGAACCAAATTTAATCTGTACAGTAACGAAGACTCATTACACTCAACACAAAACAGAACAATTATACCACTCTGGCCACCGTTTAAACAAAGTCTTTAACATAGTGTGGAAGTAAATCTCTCTCTCTCTCTCTCTCTCTCTCTCTCTCTCTCTCCAGTACTCACCTTATCAGAGACGTACCACTCTCTGTCCTTGAGTCGTTTGTCCAGTTTGTCCATGATGGGTACGACTGTCTTTGGTAGCCACTCCTCCTTCCAAATCTTCTGTTTGTCCTCGTCACTCTTCTCAGACATACTGGCACCCAAGCAAATAGTAATGACAAAACTATAGATTTCTTAATTTACTTATTAGTTAAATCAGTATGACCGATTCCAAGAAAAACATATGGAAGTACAAAAGAAATGTTCATATTGTTCTGAAAACATAATGAAGACAGACTCACGACATATTGCATTAAAGTAATAATATTGGATCAAAGGAATAGGCCTACTATAGCATTAAAGGAATTATATAGCATTTAATGAAAATATATATCAGAACAAAGAAAGAAAATGTCAATACACTGCAAATTTTATACCTCATGATAAAGAATATTATCAAATTTTAAAGGAAGGTAAACAACATGATCACATGCACTATACAGGAAAGAATAGGTCTGTAAAACATGTTTTTCCTACCATACTTTTAAATGATGAACAATTAAACCAAGTCTCCACTACCAAATTTCTAGGTGTGATAGTTGATGCTAACTTGAATTGGAAAATGCATATTACTGAGGTTGGTTTAAAGATATCAAAAATAATTGGTATATTGTACAGAATTCGTCACAACCTAACTGAGGAATCTAAGATGAGTATATACTATACTCTCTTTTATCTACATCTTACATATTGTGTGTCACTATGGGGTAGCACGTGGCCATCATTTCTTAACAAATTAACTATACTACAAAATAAATTCTTCCGTTGTGTTTTCCATAAAAAGAAGTTTGACTCAACAGCCGAAATCTACCAGTCTAGAAACATTCTTAAACTATCTTCAATCCACAAATACTTTACTTTGTTATTGATTTTTAAAACTATTGGTCCTAACTCAGTGTTTAAACTTAGAGATATTTCTTGTAATACTAGGGCAAATAATGTAAATTTATCGTTACCTGTATTTAGAACTAAACTGTTTCAAAATAGTGTTGTAAGTTTTGGTCCAGAATTGTTTAATAGTCTGCCTCAAGAAATAAAAGTCCTTCTTAAAAGGAGTAACAAAATCAAATTCAAAAAGGAAATAAAACAATATCTGTTGCATGTACAAACCCAATAGCACTGTAATTATTATGTCATGAATGTAATAGCATGTTGTCTTCTTGTTAACTGTCATGGTGGTTGAGCTCCGACTGTTACCAGCCTGACACTTTGTGTTTCTTACCTGTGTGCCTTGATAGGAAATGTATTTGTTATTATCAACTGAAACTATACTGTATTTTTTTTGTATATTTGTTTGTATATAATCATTGTGTATTCTTTGTGCCACAACCTGTTTCACCTTGCCACAATTTGTTATTTGATTGATTAATCCGTCTGTCCTAAGAGTTACGACTCGACAGACCGTGCCGTCTTATTACCATTGTTATCACATGTCCAAACTGTAAAGAATGGCAATAAATTTACTTACTTACTTACTTACACACACACACACACACACACACACACACACACACACACACACACAAACAGGCACACACCCACACCCACACAGGCACGCACCCTTCCCTGTTGATCCTGTTGATGAGTTGAGGACATAGTCGTCCCTCGGTCATGCTGATGCACCACCGCCAGTAGTAGTCATCCACCACCCTCACCCCTCCCCAGTGTAGGGCACGCCCCCCCCCCCCCCCACGCACACACCTACACACACACAACACGACCTGCATACCGGCCCACAGACCAACAGGGAACCAAACCCCAGACTGCCAAACTCACGCCGTCTTGTAGAATTCCGTCATGGCTTCATAGAGGGTGTCAGCCAAGGCGTCGACGAAGGCTGCCTCCAAGTCATTCTCAGGCACCAGACCACCCTTCTTGGCCACGAAGCGAGCGATGGCCAGTGACTGAGGTAGGGAGTACTCCTTCACTAACAGCACTGGTACTTTACCCCCAGAGATGGCTGTCAGGGGAGGCAACAGTCAGGGTTATTTGTTATGGGGCCAAGTTCTGTGTTGTTAATCACCTTTCTCTGTCATGAGCATTAATTAGTATTCAGGTGTGCTTTGAATACCTATAGGGACAGTAAATAAATACACAATAAGATCTCCACTGATACTGTTTCGTTGGGGGAATTAGACAGTTCAAAGCTTCAACCAAAGCTGTATATTTATTAGTGCACGTGACTGGACATCGTGGGTACTCTCAGGACATTATATATATATATTTGGTATTTTTACAGTAAACCTGGGTTCAGTAAAACGTATATATTAGTATGTTTTACCACTAATTAGGACCATTCTAAGACTATTTTCTTCAATGGTGTTTCTCTCGGAAATGCCCCGTTTTCGAGATATGCCCAGTTTTCATACCCCATACAAACTTGGGGGAGAGCCTGGGAATACGGGGTTTTGGGTGGGAGAAAACATGCTGTACACTATGGCGTTGTTTTTATAATACACTTCTTAACTTTGTTTCTCTTAGAAATGACTCGTTTTCGAGGTATGCCCCCGTTTTCATACCCCATACAAACTTGGGGGAGAGCCTGGGAATACGGGGTTTTGGGTGGGGGAAAACACTATCAGTGTTGCAAATGTTGTAATATTCACGCCACTTGTGGCTGTATTGGCTATATTTTGTTTTGGGAATACTGTGTTTGAGCGTCCTGTATCCATCTACGTTCCTGGATATTTACCCGGTAACTTTTTCTATTTGTTATACCGGTTTTATGCCCAGGTTAGGCCCGGTAGTTAGCCCAGGTTAGGTCCCGGTAGTCTGTCGTGGTCTAGGTTAGGTTAGGTTAGGTCAGGTTAGGTAATACTAATTCCCAAAATAACCATTTGATTTGAATATCTAGCCCAACCCAAGCCAACATGTGTTGTAACGCTGCTGTTTGGGCTATAATTGTATTTTATTGTATCGGTCTCGAAAACTTTGTTATTTCGCTTTTATTTCCAGTTTCAAGTGTTTATTTAAGACAATTACATATTATAAAGACAACGCCATAGTGTACAGCATGTTTTCCCCCACCCAAAACCCTGTATTCCCAGGCTCTCCCCCAAGTTTGTATGGGGTATGAAAACTGGGCATATCTCGAAAACGGGGCATTTCCGAGAGAAACACCATTGAAGAAAATAGTCTTAGAATGGTCCTAATTAGTGGTAAAACATACTAATATATACGTTTTACTGAACCCAGGTTTACTGTAAATTTACCATATATTTTTTTCACTCGACTACTCACTTTTCTTCTTCTCAGCCCACTCCTCAGACTCGAACCTCTCGTCCTTCAGTGGAATGTCCGCCTGTTTACAAATCCATCTTATGATCTCAGCGCGGCCCCTCACATTGAAATACACCAGTTTCATATCCGCCATGATGGGTGTGTGTGTGTTTGTGTGTTTGGTCTGGTCAAGGGCTGAAAGGAAGTAGTGGGTTAGAGATTGTCACAACTTTACATAGATAACATGAATCATTATAAATCTGCATAACCGTAAAAGATAAGTGGAGTTATTTAATGCAAGTTTCTGGTTTTATATACACAGAGTATACTTAATTTGATACATTAATTCAGTGTGGTTATGCAAACGAAATACAATTATAAATTATGTTCATCAAACATTATCTAATGCAAACTCATCAAGGTTTCACAAACTCGCCAACAGGATGATCCAAAAAATTCCCCAAACTGAGTTGATTTTGCAAACTCACTGAAAATATATGAAAAACACAAAACATGAAACCCCAGTGACTTTACAAAGTAAATGGACATTGTCGGTTTATTCACATTATCACATGATGTTACTAATTAATGGAAGAAATATAATTCGAAAATCATATTGCTGAATTGGACAGAATCCTGATTAGCATGTCAAATTTTTCAATTACAACTGAGTACAAAGTAGAAGGTGCAAGAATCATATGAATGTATATGACAATATCTTTCAGTTTTTTGTATTAACCCTGGTATTTTTATCAGTGAGTCACTAAGACTCCAGATCCAATGTCAAGTGGAACGTGACTGACTGAAATTGACATATACAGATGTGAACACTCATATTTTACTTGCTCAAATGTACATATTAAAGATCTGCAGGGATTTAATTGACTGATATTAGGGGCCCAAACATTGAGGTCATATAACGCCATAAGAAGGTGATGGAGAGGTGAGACAACAAGTAGGAAGAAAATAGAAAGAAAAGAAGGACAGATGAAGAACTAAAAGAGAGTGGCTGGGGCTGAAGGCTTTCCAAACTCTTAAAGTATTCCCCACATCACTACAGGCAATACTTCCCTACTCGGATGTGAAAAGGAAAGTTCTGAAACAGCAGGGAACTACACTGACTGACTACCTGTTAGTGGTGACACGTAGGGAAGAGTGAGGTGGTGGTGTGGGCATAATCAACTTTTATCTGTTGGCTGGGTTCTTATCAAGCCTGGTTATAATTTTGACCTCACACCGACATAAAAACTTAATCTCTCTCTCTCTCTCTCTCTCTCTCTCTCTCTCTCTCTCTCTCTCTCTCTCTCTCTCTCTCTCTCTCTCTCTCTCTCTCTCTCTTCTCTCTCTCTCTCTCTCTCTCTCTCTCTCTCTCTCTCTCTCTCTCTCTCTCTCTCTCTCTCTCTCTCTCTTAGATAATATTGATTGCCTAGTGTAACGGTGCTAATGGAAGGGCAACACCATGAGTCAATGCCGCCTGAGGAATGACTGGCTAGTGTGGATAACATTCCCTGAATAAAGAAAAGGGTATGATAGGACAGTGAACATTGGAACGTGAATTGGGACAATAGAATGGCTGATAATAATTCCACCTATATATTCCCAGAAACATATGACCTCAATACTCGAATAAAGGTTCTGTTTTGTAGTAAAGTTTGGTGGCTTCAGTAGTCCTCCAAGTCCTTAAGGGGGTGCAGGAGTAGGGGACAGGTTGGGGGAATAGGGGGACAGGCTTGGGGTGGGTAGAAAGCCTGTCCCCTATTCCCACACACCCATAACCCCCCCCCCCTCCCTCAAGCCTGTCCCCCTACTCCCATACACCCCGATACCCCCACAAGCCTGTCCCCTACTCCCGGACCCCCACAAGCCTGTCCCCCTATTCCAGCACCCCCTTAACAATATAACACACCCTGTCTTCTAAGATGGAAGTACAGTGTTGGTAAATCTGGACCAACCGATTCCTCCAAACTATTCCAAGCAACAGGTCACCAATTATTATTTTTGTCCATTTGGTCCTGTTTCCTGGCATACTTTGGAGTAATCATGGCACTCCAATGTAACAAAAGTGAATTACCCCTATATATGAGAGGTTGCTTTATTGTTGACAAATTTGGAGATGGTCAATTCCTCCAAACTCGTTCGAGGAACAAGTGACCCCATCATAGTTTATTTAGACTGTTTCTTAATTAAGAATAGTTTTGGGAAATCGGTGGCTAACAATGTGTTCAATACAAGATGTCTGCATCCCCAACATCCACTTCACTGAACTCAAGTGCCGACCTGGTCCTCATTAAGATAATATTGTGCGAGCCATGATGACGGTGTCAAAGTGTACAGCAGGCATCACACGGCCACATTTTCCTACTTGGAGTCGCGAGCGGGGGTAGGCTAGAGGGGCGAGCGCAGCGATCCACGACTTGGGGGGGCGGGCGAGCGCAGCGAGCAGCGCCGCAGGCAAAAGCACCCACGGTGCAGCCGTGGTGGGCGAAGCCCAGTGCTTGTGTATCTTAAAAATTGCAACCTTTCCAAATTTTCAAAAACTCTCAAAAAATAAAAAATGCTTAAACAAAACTTTACAAACTTTCAAAAAATCACCAAAAATAGTCCATGTTCATTCCATGATAAAATGTGGCATCTTCACTACTTCCTCACTACTTGACATCTTCACTACCTGGTGTGACATCAGATTGTGGGGTGGAGAGGCGAGCGAAGTGAGCCGCGGGCGTAGCGAGCGGGGGTAGAGGGGCGAGCGTAGCGAGCCGCGATATTTTTTGGGGGCGAGTGTAGCGAGCAGCGCCGCAGGCAAAAGCACCAACGGCGCAGCCGTGGTGGGCGAAGCCCAGTGCTGGTATATATTTATTTTGTGTTTATTGACAACATTTATTCTTGTATATATATAGTATTTCACCTAATTTTGTCATTCTATTTTATTATTCTATGTTTTGTGTTCCTTCTTTATTTGTGATGCATGAGAGGGAGGCTGCTGTAATGAAATGAAAATTTTAGTGGCCCTTATCTACATTATTATCAGGAATGACTCAGATATACTTCAGAGAAATTGAATGAGTGTTTTATGTGTGTGTGTGTGTGTGTGTGTTGTGTGTGCTTACCTGAGTGTGTGTGTGCTTATCTGATAGCGTGTGTGTGCTGTACTGATGTATGTGAGTGTGTGTGTGTGTGTGCTTACTTAATAATGTGTGTCTGTATTGTGTGCTTACCTGATAGAGTGTGTGTGTGTGTGTGTGTGTGTGAGCATGCATAATATTGTGTCGTTGTGTGTGTTTTATCATTTATGGTGTATGACGATATAACTATGGTACATATACGTCATCACCACAACCATCACTATTGCCATCGTCACTACATCTATCATCACCACAACCATCATCACTACAGCATTCAACATTACATTCACTATCAGCTATCGTGACTACAACTATCGTCACAACTACTCCTATCATTACAACTATCTAATCGCCAGCAAATGGATAAAAGTTTTTTTTTTTCTTTTTTTTTGGTTTTACTGAGTCTGTTATCAAGATTATCAAGGTCACTTTTGTACTCTTTCCTTCATCACTATGCTCTCTCTCTCTCTCTCTCTCTCTCTCTCTCTCTCTCTCTCTCTCTCTCTCTCTCTCTCTCTCTCTCTCTCTCTTTGATTTGTCGCGGGAAACAATATAATAGCACACGACATATTCTCAAGAAAGACAACAACGACGACCGACGACACCAGGCGGCCGGCGACACAACCCAAACACTCTGTTATAAATGTGAAATAACCAAGGATAGACGCCATTATCCGAACAATGTTAGCTGTTGAAGTATGTGTAATTGTTATGGAAGAAGAAGAAAGGGGAAAGAGGTTTGGACCAGGCGACAGTCGAAGGTAGAAATGTAAACAAACCCTGAAATCCAATCATATTCCATGCTCATATTTAACAGTTACATTCAGTGTATATAATAGATAACATCTGGGAATACAATTTCTATATTCAAATAATGATATATAATACTACTTAAATAATAATATGCCATAATAATATATTCCATACAATATTTTTCACTTTCAACAACTTTCTCACTGTCTCAGGAAATCCCCGACAGTTTTCGATAGTAATTTCCGTGAACACCTCGTCGTCCGAAATCTCCCGCGTCATGTCGTCGAAAATCGTGTCGCACGACACGATTTTCCTACGACATGATGTCGTAGGAAAAAGTGGCCGTGTGATGCCTGCTGTACACTTTCACACCGTCATCATGGCTCGCACAATATTATCTTAATGTTGACCAGGTCGGCACTTGAGTTCAGTGAAGAGATGGTTGTGGTTATTTCTAAAAAAAACTCACTATTTAATAAGGCCATTTAGTGACTTAAAAACTAAATTATGTTGCGCTTGTAATAATTATATATTATTATATGTGGGAGTTTTAAGATGTGTAGGTCTCTTTAGGGAAGTGAGTAACCTATTATGAGAAATTGGAAGGCTATTGATTCCTCCAAACTATGCCAGGAAACAGAACAGCTTCATATGGGGATGTGTTTCATAGCTGAGTTTGGAGGCCTACATTGACTCCAAAGTGAACACAAAAGGTTGCTTCTCTTAATTAAGGTGGTACAGTAATTCTTTTTTGGTACATTGGAGTGCCTTGATTCCTCCAAATTATGCCAGGAAACAGGACCGGAAGAGCAACAATAATGGTATTCTGTTGCTTGGAATAGTTTGGAGGATTCAGTTGCTCCAGATTTACCAACACAAAACATCCCCTTTAAAGTACATTAGCATGGGTTTGGTCACGTGTCCTCAGTCTCACAACTCTTCGTACAGACCATTTGAGCATTGTTTGGTAAATATGGAGTAACTGATTCCTCCAAACTAATTCAAGCAACATAACACCATTATTTTTGTTCATCTGGTCCTGTTTCCTGGCATATATTGGAGGAATCAATGCACACCAAGGTAACAAAAGCGAATTACTCAGTTAAGGGACACAATGCCTCGTTACTGTCGCCTTGGCAATAAATGAGACACGGGTAAACAAGGGAGTAATATATTTGTAGTGATGAAGTTTGGTCAAGGGAGTCACTGGTAAGGTAAGGTAAGGTACAGACGACAGCATACATTCTCGTCCATCTCTCATGTACCGTATACTTCATAATGCAATTTTTTTTTTAATATGATCTGATAGTTGCATTCTGAACCAGTTTCTTATCCTAACAAGATGTGTAATTTATTTTTATGTGAAGTGTATCTATCATCCCTGTATTCAAATTGTGTTACAACATCAATATTGCTCATATATATTACGTACGTGGAAATGAAGCGAACTAATAAACTATTTTGGCGACCTTTCGGACCCGAACCAATCCCTTTTCTGTCTTCGGTTCTTTCTATGTTCATTTTATTCCTCATGTTTGCAGTCCCCCTTCTTTACCACCTTCTCTCGCCGTAAAAAAAAAAAAAAAAAAAAAAATAATAATAATATATTGATATACTGTACTGTATATACCGGTATATATATATACTGTATATAATTATTTATCACCTTCTCCCACGGCCTACAGAATCTTTTAGGCATGAGATGGTTTTCTTTTCTATCTATTTTAATAATCCTTCCCTCCACCCACCCACCCTCATCCATTCCCCCTACACACTCCATCCCCATATTCACCTCCACCCTCACCCAGCCCCGTTAAGAAAGTTGCTGAGTAAGAGTGATGGTACTGATGACGCATTGATGTTTATAATATCTATGATTAAACATTCACCTGAATTATCAATACCGTCCATAACACACCAGGTAGACACCGTAGTGGGCGGTATAACTCACCATAACATTCCTGTACCATAGTTTCACCTGTACAATGTCTTTCTTGCATTTTGTGTGATTGGTATGAGTTGGTAATGTTTGGGGCACTGGGTTGTCCTGGTTCAGAGGAAATGCTGTTCCCAAGACTGATGACTCCACCTTTGTGTTGGACCAACGTCATCCCTGAGAGGAGGTTTAGAGTTGAAGCCATAATAGTCACAAGCCTGATCTTACTCCAACTCTCTCCTCTCCCTTCCATACGGGGCTTGACGTAGGCTTCTCTTCCTCTTCTTATTCTTTCTTCCTGGTGAGGATTGGTTCTATCCAGAAATGAGGAATTTGGCTTCCTCTACCACACCCTGGCCTGTTCAATCTGTCTCTCTTACTATTTTCTATTCTCTCTGGGTAGCAGACGAGATCACCCGATTGTGATGGGCTGCCCAGGGGACTGACTTTATTCTCTGTGAATATTAGCCATCCTCCACAGAATAAAGATTGTTGCAGGATCTTGTCACTTTCTATTGAATTTGACGAGATCTGTCCACATGGATTAAAATTCCACGTGAGGTGTACTGCAACCGGAGTTTTTTTTTACTGTTGTGTGGACCGCCAGCATACAGGGATGCATTTCCCTTTGTATACAACAGTGTTATCAATTCTTCCTCTTTGTTTGCATCACCAACAAGAGTGTATTGTCTCATGGGTGACGGGGTACAATAAGTGATAAAGCAGGTATAGTCGTATTCAATAATATGCATCCACATATGGCTATCTCAAAATATTTACTGTGTTCACATATGATGTTACTGTTTTGACTATTTTTATTTGTGTATGTGTGTGTAATGTCATGCAATCCAAGACATATTTCGTCAAATATATACAAAACTTTGTACTTATCTGCAATTTATATAAACTGAAATGCAAAGAAATATTATTACTCCAAACCATTGTGTCTTTGTTCCGTGTCATACGCCCATTTATATATATATATAAATATATACACACACACACACACAATAACTGGTGAGTATGATGGGGGCGTGACCTACTTGATCGCTTTATCACTATGACTCACAATCCCTCCTTCCTCCTCCTCCTAAAGTTATCTTTTTCTTACCTGTTCACGTTCATTCTTCTCCCTTTTCATTGTACTCACTGCCTTTCAATTTCCCTAACACTTCACTTCCCATTTCCATTCAGTTACCCTCACGTATCTCCCTTAACTCTCTCTCTCTCTCTCTCTCTCTCTCTCTCTCTCTCTCTCTCTCTCTCTCTCTCTCCAGCATACTCAAACCACTATTTTTTTCAACACTTGCTACCACAACAGTTGCTACCACAGGTGGCGTTGGGTGGGGGTAGGGGTGGGGGTGGGGCGGGGGTGGAGGCGTGGGGTGGGGCGGGGGTGGGGGGGCGTGGGGTGGGGAGGGTGAGCGAAGCGAGCAGCGCCGCAGGCAAAAGCACCCACGGCGTAGCCGTGGCTGGCGAAGCCAGTGCTTGTTTATAATAAAAAATATAAATATTGCCTGAAAATTACATACTGTAGAGTAAAAGTGAAACATTGTTTAATTGGGACATACAGTGTCAAACTGTTTTGTTTGTTTCCTAACTATCGAGTCACATTTCCATCATTGTGTTTGATAAGAACTGACAGTCACTAACCACTAGCCAAAATACTGATAAATTGAACTATTTTGAGTAATGTGCAGGCAGGGTGAAACTATGATAGTGCATAACTACTATCACTTCTCTCTCAACCCAATTCCTTACAGAAATACAAGCATGAACACACAAAGTACCAACACAAAGTACCAATGGCTATGAAAACACATTGCTGAACACACCACAAACACTTTATTACATTTTCTTGGGAAAAAATATTTAACTTACAAATTACTACAAAACACAAGTATCACTTTGAAAAAGAAAATGATATACAACTATAAAACAATTAACCAGGGGATTTTCTTTACTATACTGTATGGAGGTTACATTATAATATATTGTATTCGATATTTGACAGCTATAGTTTACATGGAATAATCAGTATAAAACATGTATAATATTATATGAGGCAAAAACTGGAAGTTCCCAGATTGTAACACAAAACCCATACTACGGTAATTATTTGCTTGTTTTCTCCAATAGAATCCATTTCTGTTCCTAAAATAACTCATGCATTGTTAGTAATATTATACAGGTACAGTTTCCTCAAGAAGGTTCAACATCCCTTGCAGTGCCGTCAGTCTAAATATATCAATGCCAGTGTGTTCATGTTTTGTTCATGATGTTTTGTTCATGATGATGTTTTGTTCATGGTTTTGTTCATGATGATGTTTTGTTCATGATGTTCATTTTGTTCATGATTTCCAAAATTTCAGAGAACACAGAACACAGCAAAAGGTGTTTAGGAACTCTTGGAGGACACTGTATCATCTCGGGTTCAGTTCCCCAATAAAAAATAAAAAAAAAACAAAAAAACACGAGGAATGGAAAAAAGTTGAGGAAGGAAGCATCATACAGTTGTTAATTAAGGGACCCTGTGATGTAGCCAGAAAATTGTTGGAGGTCAGTGAGTCCTACAAACAGTGCTACGAAACATCACCTATATAGAAGGAGCTTGTTTCGTGGCATGGTAAGGAGGAATCAGAAGCCACCAAGTCTCATACACGATTACAGGGACCTTATTAAAGGTTCAGTCAGCATTCATGGGAGATCGTAATGTTAGTTAGTGTTTATTAGGTTTGTTTAGGTCTTATTACGTAGGTCATTATCCACTTCAAATTATCTTAACCAAATATAACCTTCAAATACTTTATGATGACTAACTCAGGCTAAAGTTTGTAGAGTTGTATTCCATTGTTTATCTATTCACAGCTGTCAGTACGAGTTCTTGCTTTTAACATGAAGAAAGTGGATGGGTTGGTAAACGTAATTTCAGTGTTTTTTTTTTCTAAATTAATGACACATAAAAATTATTCCCCAACTCCGGGTTCCCTCCTAATTCATTCCAGGTCACTACTGTCTCCTCCAAATTGTGCCACGAAACAGGTGATCTGTTTTGTGGCACAGTTTGGGGGAATCAGAAGTATCCAATTTGTTGAATTTTAGCCTCATAAAATAAGTGAAAAATTTGATTAAATATTGGATTAATAATTGGATGAATTATTATATTCCATTGCTAATTAGTAACTGAATGATTAGGGAGGCAAGATTGGGGCACTCGAATTGGAGATTACAGATTTCCAGACCTTGTAAAGATGAACTGACAACATTATGGTTATGAAGTTATAATGACAACCTACTTTAATGTGATGCTTCTATTCAGCTGAACGGTTAAACAAATATTTAGACCGTAGTTCCATGAAACATTTTAAGTATATTTTAATGACTGAGGCTTCAACTCGAACCCAACTAATTGAGAGTTGTCATTTGCAAAGTGTGGGACGAAAGACTGCTAACTGAACAAACAAATATTCTTACATTGAAAGATGGTAGTAAAAAATATGGTCCCAATATGATCCTGGTAGTACAATAAACAAACCAATAGGCAGACTATGAAGTAAATTATAATGTTAACAGATCAACTAAACACCTACTGACAGTCTATTAAGATTTATAACATTCATCATAGAGAATTTAATTTTGATCGTATTTACTTCTTGTGTCTTGTCTGATAAAGTCTGGCCGAGTTGTAAACTTAGTAGTTTTATGTCTGATATTATTTTCTTAGAATATCCTATTTTTACATTAAGACAAATTTATTGCCATGTGTTTAACTACTACTTAATTTAGTATTTACCTGAATAACCTCAAAATGGTACAATAATTATTAGTAGTGGGATTAATTGGTAGGGTAAGGCATAGGTACTAATGAAGTCAGTCATTTATTGGAGGATTCCATCGTTCTGTATTGCCAGGTTTCAAGTCGCCTCCACTCCTACCAAAAAATACATTTTCTTTACTACAGAGTGTCCGTAACAGTCCGGGAACAATAATTATTATTGTGCAATGTTCTGTACAGATGGTTTAGTTCCTATGCAAGAAGTGTCTTATGAAAGCTTGTTCAGTTTACAATGGTTGGTTCAATATTAACAGCATCCGAAATGGGTAGCAAGGCACTCAGTTCTTTGTTGTCGAGTTAAGCTTCCTCTTCTAAACTTACACCTTATATATTGTTAAAGTAGTGTGGCACTAAAGTATTGTTACACAATTTATGTTTACAGTACTCTCTATTAGAACACCAAAAGTTTAACATATTATTTACGGGGCACCTCATGTAACTCATTCAATTAATTGAGTCATATCGAAGGCATCAAGAGTGTAGCTACCCATGTACTGTTTTGATTTCGTTTGTTGGATAATGCCTATACCCCAAGTCCCACTAAGGACATCCATTGATATTAATAGCCAGACAAATGCTCCACCACCAAAGTGTTCAGTTATTAAGTTATTGGCAGATCTGAGGGTTTGAATTCTTCTAAACTGTATCATAAAACCAACCCTGTCCAGGCAAGTAAAAGTAGGCTATGTACTGTAACTCTTTTAGATTGGACTGTACCTTTCTAAGTAATAGTTGTTGGGGGAAAGTGGGATAAGCAGTAGAGGTGAAAAGAGGACCCGGGCATCAGGGTGTACGGTCAACGAAGTAAGTATTATCTTTACATAACCACAATCACAGTCTAGAAATATGTTTAATGAATTTTGATAATTAGTACCATTTCTATGATTCCATGAGAGCTCTTTATAACCAGTCAGGTCGTTGTCATGTGTGATATTATGGTGTCGAACGAACTGGCTGTGGTGAGAAAGGAAGGTGAAGGGAGACTACTAATGGAAAGAGGAAAAGTTTACTTAATAACATGGAAAGGGTAAGAAAGTTAGAAAAGAAAGTAAAGGGAAGAGAAGGGAAAAAGCAGATTGTCTGGGCATCCCTACACGTTGGTGGGAAAAGGAGGAACTGAATTGATTTATCAAGGAGTGGCTTAATTACTTTGGGAGGGGGAAATTTAGCTTATAAAAATAGGAACTGAAGTAATGTAAGTTAAAAAGGAATAATAGGAGGTTACTAATATATAAGGAAGAATGAGCAAACTTAAACTAGATAAAAAAAATAATATACAAATAACACAACCACTCTGAGTCATTAATGGTCTGCAAACGAGGGCAGAGGCTCGGAATTAGTACTAATATCCTGCATCAGTATTATTATTATTATTATATATGAGAACTCTACCCCGACTAGTTAGTTAGGTATTGGGGAAGAAACATACACAACAACTAGACAGAGATACATGAGATCAGAACCCAAACCAGACTCAGTGAGCATCTTGGAATCAAATGTTTTCTGGGGGAGACAAGTTGTATCAGAGGAAGAATGGACAACAAGGAACATTCCCTCTGTTTATGTTCACTTTCCCGCGGGTTAAATCGGAATTCGTCTTGATCTCTGGCTTGTTAGTTTTTATTCAGGTAACTTTTATCAGGCAACATTTGATTGCGTCCTGAGTTACGACTACTTTCAAATGTTAACCTGATCGCTTCTTTGCCAACTTGATTATGTGTTTGGTTGGTTGATGAGTTAATTCATTGGATTACTTGGTTGGCAAGGGTCTGAGGTTCTATCACTAACAGTTCTGTTCTCAGTTTTAATTGGGTTCAATATTTATCTCTGTTTAGTGTTATTGTTTCCACCATAAAGGGTCATAACATTATGTCGGTGAGCTGGAAGCTACTGATTCCTCCAAATGGTGTCACATTTATAACTGGTTCACTCAGTTACATGACATAGATTTTTAATATATCAGTATAGTTTCCATTTCACCAATAACAGTTACTTCAACCCTTAATTAGATATTCAATGGCACACACACACACACACTCTGCAACTCTTCTAAAGATGCTTTAACAACAGGTAACTATAATATATAAACTTCAACTGTTATCATGATAACAACTATCCCTCAACCTGAAGGGTAATCTTATTTTATATTACAACTAGAGACCCTGCAAGAAATAGACTGGTCATCTTTGTTATTATTTTGGTGTGTTTGCTGTACATTCCATCCCTCTCAGTGTATTATACAAGGTTATAATATCCCTTGTTAACATATGTATTCCACATAGAACTTGTAGTCAATATTAGTGGAATGTACAAATATACACCCTGAATCACCGAGGTAACCTGTCTCTGTTCTTTCATGGCCTCTATGGCTACAACTAATATAATAAATTAAAGTACATGAAATAACATAAATATACTTTCATTACCACACTCATTCATTCACCTTGTGCTGTGTTTGGTGGATATATACAGCAGTGGACACCAGATCTTCACCAGACTTCTGAACTGACTAAACCCAGATGAGACAACACATAAATAGCCCACCAGCTGGCATCAGTCTCGTCCTTCCTCTAGGTAAGTAAGTAGTGGTGCAAGTTCATCTCACAACACAATACTACCTGAATTCAATCCTCGCTCCTACAAGTAATTACACAGAGTGAGGAGAGGTATCGCCTTGCAGTAAAAAATTAAGGGCCTCGTTTAATGTTGGTGAATTTAGAAGGCTACAGATTTCCTACAAACTAATGCAGCGACACAAATCCCCTGCTGGTACTGGTAACACTGAGGCTGTTCTGTTGCTCGTAAAGTTTGGAGGAATCAATAGCCCTCCTATTAAACAACAAGAGATGATCCCCTAAATTTACATACGAGCTACATGATCTAAATGGTCTTCCTCAGGTGGATTTGTTGGCCGCTGCTGTACTCAGGAAGGAGGACTTTATAGTTTTCGTTAGAGCAAAGGGCTGTCTGGATTTATAGTCCTTCTTCAGATCGGGACTGTAAGCTTCAAAACATAGTCATAAAGATTAAAGTGACTGGATCGAGTATTAAGATATTTTGTTTATTGCCTTTGCAAGTCTTACTACTAACACATTTCTCTGACAAAAAGTGTTGCCATGAAGAATTACCTACTACAATTCAGTGTTCCTGTGTGTCTAACTATCAACACTTTGTTTGAATATATATATATATATATATATATATATATATATATATATATATATATATATTACACGGGTGTTTTTAGGGTCAGTATGGACAGTCATAGTCAAGAACAATAACATGGTTCAGTCAGAATGAGGCCACCGTAATGAATAATGTTGATATGTAGTAATACATTTATTCTAGATGGTAAGTTCTTTCTTGTGATGAATGCATATCTTTTACTATACCATGATGCTCCTCCTCTCTATAGTCTTCTGATATTCACTGTATAGTCTTCTGATATTCACTAATATTGTATGTACTATATTCCGTATTATTACACATTTCTTAATCATTTTGAGAAGTTCAATTAACATCTCTTACTCTATACAATACAGTTAGTTGTTCTATGACAGTTTCCTTAGTTAAAAACAAACAAACTATTATTAAGGATATTTGTATTCTAAATTGATGTTTACCATAAATTATTTCCTTTCTAGTTATATGAATGTCAGCAAATAATGTTTATGAAATTATATATGCTATGAGAGACTCAGTTACATGGCCACAATATTAATACAATACTTCACCTGTATGTTATAATGTATAGAGTATTTCTAAATGCCAGCATTACTAGTTTACTACTAGCTGAGGCTAATATTGCTTAATATTTAGTAACAGACGATCGCTCACTCAGTCGAACAAACACTAACATTGCATATTGTAGTTCATGGTGTGATTTGATAACTACTGGTCCACTTTAGGATCATAATAATTATGTAAGGTAACTGACATGTTGGGCGATGGTCACCGTGTAGCCTATATGTGTCCACTATACCTTACATTACAAGTATAAGGAACCGTTCTAGTTGTCGATTATCATTGCATTATCTGTGAGGCTTCTTGTATAAGTTTCTTATTTCTTTTAGGGCAGAGATCGTGGAATATGTACAGCTTTGTAGTTCAAGAGGCTTTAGACTGAGACTGACAGATTATACGAAACAGACAGAGATCCACGCACCTATAAACTGATAAATACAAAGACAGACTGACAGTCGAGCTATGAAAAATTTTACGTCAATCACAACATGATTTAATGGCAGTTTTAAGAGAGCACTGCAAAACCTAACCACTACTCCACAAAGGAGGAGAAACAGCCAATAAATACCTACCCATTCTACCTATGAAAGCTGTTTAAGGTAGGATTTTGGTCATGAATGTGGAGAGGAATGAGGGATGAGGGATTGTGTGAGAGTGGGTGCATATGTGTGTGTATGTAAAGAATGTCCCTACAATTCGTCTAGGATACCTCGACAAGTTGAAACATTTTAATAAAAAAAAAAAAGGAAGAATATTTATTCAAAAACAAAAGACGTGTTCCTTGCCACCAAAGTTCAATGTAACTATCAGGCTTGAGGTGCAATATTCATCATACATTAATAACATGAGTCCATATAAAACAACTAAGAGAACTTTGAGTGGGTGGTGAGAAGTAAACACATCCTCCACCACCACCAGTTAAGGACCCTGTGATCGTGTATAAAATTGGACACTTCTGATTCCTCCTGTCCATGCCACGAAACAAGCTCCTTCACTATAGGAGGTGTTTCGTGGCAATATTTGAAGTACTCATATTTCTCCAACTTTTAGACTACTTCACAGGGTCCCATAAGTAAGTACACCGACTTCTGAGAGCCAAGGATGTGATTTTGGTTTTAGACTGTACAGGGGCATACGTTCTATCTAACTGTCGCTGAGTCACTCATACCAAACAGTGTACTAAAGTTTACTGAACAGTTTGTGATGGTGGGTCTGTTGCAAATCAATCAACTTCAAACAATGTCATTTTGGTGGCAGGCAACTAAGGTCATACAGGACATCAATAGATCACAATAATGCTACTAAGGTTATAGAGGTCAGCAATGCCCTCTATACTGGAAGCATTGGAGATGATTGCACGACACATCAGATAAGATAGATAAGATAAGGAGAAGACTTTGAAGACCTACATACATAGTAGATCCATTCCACCACCAGAATCAAGGAAGGGTCGCCAAGAAGAATGAATGAATTAAAGACCTGAACCAACAAACAAACCACATGCACACAATCCTTCGCCAGAGTAAAAGATCGCCTGGCACTAGACATTCATTAATCAAGGGATAAAATAATTGAAAGCTGATGATTCCTCCAACTTTGCGTAAACAGATACGATGATAATAATAATCTCAGTATAGATGATGAGAACTGTTTTGGTTGGTGAGTATATAGTTTGGAGGAATCGGCAGCCTTCAAAAATGTTGACAAAATCTTATTACCCCCCTTCCCTCTCCCTTAATTTAAGATCAATTATTTCTTCGTGTTTTGTCTAGGGATGCAGTAGTCTTTGGTGTTCCATTTGCGGTCCCTCTTACAATAGACCGTTGTCCTAGAGTTCCGGCGTGTAGACTCCTTCATCCTCCAGCAGGTTGACGAAGGCTGCCACTCTCTTACGGGCCTCGACGCCTCGCATTACTCTCATTGTGTCCAGCAAACCCAACAGCTTCTTGATGCCAACGAAGATCTTACCGTGGTTGATGTGATCCATTACTGAGTCAATCTGTGGGACGAAGACGTGACACACAGGTAATTAGACAGACAGACAGACAGACTGGTGGATAGACAGACAGACAAGCATACAGGTGGATAGACAGACAAACAGACGAATTGACAGGTGGATACAGACAAACAGACTAATTGACAAGTGGATAGACATACAGATAGACAAGTAACATGGCAGGTATATACTGTATAAGTAGACACAGACAGACAGCTGCATACCTCAGCAGGATAGCCTAGTATAGTTTGGGCTTCTTAATTAAGTGAGTTACGTTTTAACTTTTTACTCAGCAGTGATATATACTGTAAGTCTTATAAGGTATAAACTGACAATTATTCGGCCCATATTTTGAAAATAGACCTCATCAGATCAGGTAAATATAATTGTGTTTTTCTATGAATTACCTTACAATATAATTCAATAGTTGTGTGTACAGAATACCTCATGATATTTATAAAACTCTAAACAGTTTTTCTAAGACAAACTGTGCATTTTCTAAAATCTAAATTGCACTGTATTTTTAGTGAAATAATAAATACTGTATGTATTTGTTGATCCTTTGTTAATACGAATCTCATCAATATATCGATTATGAACTAAACTTTAACTCTTTCTTTAATATATTATGTATGTCTAATATCTAATGCAATACAAACATGCTTTCTTTTTGTTACGTTAAGTTAGTTGATTTGAGAAGGCTACCAACCTCCTCAGGAGTCATGGCTTGTGACTCGTCCAACACGAGTTTGACGTCGTCTTGATGAGCGATGTATGGCACCCTGATGACGGCAGTGAAGGCAGACAACAGACCCAACTCCTCCAGTACAGAACGTCGCTTGGAGGTGCACACCACCAGTAACTTACGCCCAGGTGGTGGAGAAGATGAGAGCAGGGAATACATAGCATCTAGCACGAGGGACTGATACCTCGGTCCAATTGGAGAGTAGCCCATGAGATGTTCCAAGTCGTTCATGAAGATGCAGCTCAACTCAGAGCGGTACGCATCGTCAAACACCTTGTTAATTCTCAGGCACTTGGAGGACTCCATGAAGCCAACCATTTCCCTTGAGTTAATGACCTTAATGAATGGAAAATCAGAGTTTTTGCATAGGTATGCTGCCATGGCAGAAGTGCCTGCAGTAGGTGCACCCTCCAGCAGCAAGCACAGACGGTTACTGGTCTCCGGGGACCTTGCCTGTTTAACGAACATGAGGCCTTTCTCCACTAGGTCCCTCGTCCCTCCCCAGTTGATGATGCCTCGCTCAATGAATTTCGACAATGCTTCATCACTCGTACCCAGTGAAGGTTTCACATCATTCTCTAAAGAATAGATAAAGTCATTTCGAGTGATTTTGAGTTTGTCAATTGCATTTGGATCGACTTCAATTTTGTTTCCAAGGTGGATATAACGTTTAAGGGCAGAGGATGAGGCAGCCTTGACCAAACCCTCCAGTTCTGCGCCTGAAAAGTTCTTAGTGAGAGCAGCGACCTCTGCCAAGTCCACGTCGCGGTCCAGTTTGCCGTGGTCTTTCATCTTTGCTGTCTTGATCTTGAGGATGTCAAAGCGACCTTGTTCATCAGGCAGACCAATCTCCACCTGTATCTCCAGTCTGCCCGGCCTGAGCAGAGCATCATCCATCATGTCCTTCCTGTTAGTCATACCGATAACCAAGATGTTGTTCAGCTGCTCAACACCATCAATCTTGGACAGCAGCTGGTTGACCACTGTATCATTCACCCCCGTGTTACCAGCCACTGAACCTCTCTGTTTACATATGGCGTCAATCTCGTCAAATATAATGATATGAAGGCCAGAGTTGGGTCCCATTCTCTTCTCTTCCTCTTCAGCCTCAGCAAACAGTCGTCTCACATTGGCCTCTGACTCGCCCACATACTTGTCCAGAATCTCAGGTCCGTTTACGATCTTGGGTTCTCGAGCGTTGAGCATCTTACCGATCTGACGAGCCATCAGTGTCTTGCCCGTACCTAGGAATGATATAGTCAGAGGATAGTATTATTATTATTACTACCGTATTGTTATTATTATAATTAACTATGATTATTATTATCACTATTACACATCACTATTACATATCACTATTACACATCACTCCACTCCCACTATAACCCACACACATCACTACCCATACTTACCCACAGACCACTCCCTTCCCACCATTACCCTCCGCCTCTCCACACCTCTGCCCCCCTTCCCTTCCCCTCCCCTCCCAAACCACCATTACTCACCTGGGGGCCCATAAAGGAGGAGTCCCTTGACGTGTTTGACCCCCAGCTGCTCAGTGACCTCTGGTGGGAAGACTCTGGAGGCAAAGGCACGACGGAGGATATTGATGAACTGTTCGTCAAGGCCACCGATGCCCATCTTTTGGAAGTCCCAGTCGGCAGAGAAGAGACTCGTGTGTGCCGTTCGTGCCTGTGGGTTGGTCAGTGTTGGTTAGGTATACAGGGTTCGGGTTGGGTTAGTACTAGTAAGTAAGTCAGGGTTCGGGTTGGGTTAGTGTTGGATAAGTTATGGTTTGTATAAGTCAGGGTTTGGATTGGGTTGATGATGACAGGTTACTGTACAGGAGAATGTGACGAACACTTATGTGTTATCCCAGCCCAGGGGGGAAATTGACAGGATATAGTACAGGTATATTACCGAGGAAGATGAGAGACAGTACAGAGAACAAATTACACAGCTCAGAGGTTATCGTATACTGTATGTACTGTACCTTAGCCTTGCCGGTGAGAATAAGGAAGGAGCCTTCAGCCTTCTCAAACACGAGGGAGGAGTTGGCCTGCAGCACTCCAAAGTCTATCTTACGTGGATCTCTCTTCTTACCTGATGCCACGGCCTCAGGGTCAGCCGCTGGAAAAAAATACTTGGAGTTAGGTACTGGTATACATAATAATGTGTTGTATGTTGGTTTGTGGTGATTTGTGTTAAGTTTAGTGAAGGAGAAGGAGAAATAGTTGGTAGAGAAGAAACAAAGAGGAAGCAGTGAGTGTGTGTTGTGTGTTTGTTTATGTGTACAGTATATGTGTGTTGTTAAACATAAATAAACTTTGTGAGGACAAGTGTGATTAGGTTACAGTAATTTAGGCATGCACTTGCTTCCTTTTTATATATTAAATAAGTATCAACTTTAGTTTGGTATAAGTCTGATTAGTTTTCGTAAGTTTGATTATGGTAAGTCTTAAGTATAAGTCTGATTAGTTTACATTACAGTTCTCCCATAGATGCGTCTCACTGTCCTACCTATGTCTTCATAATTACTTTTCCATGTCAACCGTAAACCATTGATATAATTTCTGTAATATTTTTTTCCTCCTTCTCATAATATTCCTTAATTCACAACACTTATTTTGAAGCAATATGTCAAGTAGAATTAGGTTCGGCCTTGTCTTCCTTAATTTCAGCCCCCCCAGCGGGAACCGCCTTGTCGTGGTGGGGGGCCTTGTGTGTCTCCGAGACCTGGCGAGCTAAACAAGAGGGGGCTCCGGTCCCTGCTCTGCCCCGATAACGAAGAGAGAGGGCTTCCCATGCTAGAAAGGTCGCCAGTAAAAGACCAGACTAAATGGTTCCCATGCAATAGGCTGCCAGTACGAGCCAACAGTGCTGCCCTTTAAGAGCATATATTTTACTCAAGTTAATCAGGTTATTTTAGTAAAATGTGAGCTTTAGTGGATATGTTCTTTTAATCATGCTACTTCTCCATTTTGGGGTAGTTAAACCTGGCTAATATATGTATATATTTTATAAATGATATAAATGACCATATTTTGAAATCCTTAAAATTTTAAATTATGTTGGGCGGTATATGACCCTCACTGTTGCACCGCCAGATGTCTAGTGACATCTATTAATCAATCAATCTACAATCATTAATTTATGTCTGTCTCTCCATCCATCCATCCATCCATCCATCCATCCATACATACATACATACATACATACATACATACATACAGTCGTGGTGAATAATAAGCGTCCATATAGGGGCAGCTCACATAAAAGTTTGACAGCTTTCCTCTGTTCCTTAGATGATAAACATTCCAATGAATAGGTTAAGTATCATCTTTTAAGATACTAAAAGCAGCTTCGCAGTACTTAAAACAATAACATCGTTCATACATACATACACACCTTCTATCTCTTTGACCGTGAGTGACATACATACATACACACCTTCTATCTCTTTGACCGTGAGTGACATACATACATACACACCTTCTATCTCCTTGACCGTGAGTGACATACATACACACACACCTTCTATCTCCTTGACCGTGAGTGACATACATACATACACAACTTCTATCTCCTTAACCGTGAGTGACATACATACATACACACCTTCTATTTCCTTGACCGTGAGTGACATACATACATACACACCTTCTATCTCCTTAACCGTGAGTGACAATGTCTTCTTGTCCTGGAATTTATAGACGAGGGCCTGACCCACTGTGAAGCCAAACTTGGGAAACTGTTCCATGAAGGACATTGACATCTGGTCCGTATTGTAGGGTTCATTGGTCGTGCTCTTCTTCTGCAGGAAATCGGCCTCGAGGACCATAGTGCCCACCAGCTGTCTTTGGGGGTCGTGTACGTATGGCTCCACTCGGATCTGTGTGTGTGGGAAGAAGGGGTCAGTATGGCTCCACTCGGATCTGTGTGTGTGGGAAGAAGGGGTCAGTATGGCTCCACTCGGATCTGTGTGTGGGATAATAAGGCTACTGAATGAGACTACTGAATGAAACTACTGAATGAAACTACTGAATGAGACTACTGAATGAGACTACTGAACGATTCCTCCACACTGTGCCAATAAGCAGACTACTTTACTCACCTCCTGGTCGAGTGAGAGGAGGGCCTGCTTGCGTTGGATGGCATTGAAGCCCATATGACCTGGTTTAACCCCACGGTCATGTCTGATGGTGTAGATGTACTGCTTGCCCTGGTCAGCCGTCACCTGGATGTACCTGTAACACACACAGACACACATACACACTCATTAACTATTAGTCGCAGTGCCTTGATTCCTCCAAAGTATATGTCTATGCCAGGAAACAGCAGGACCAGAATAGCAAAAATAATAGTATTCTGTTGTTTGGAAATAGTTTGAAGGATTTAGTTGTATCAGAATTATCCAAAGTGTACAGTAAAATCCCCTTAATCAGTACAGGATGGTTAATGTCGATATCTATTTGTTGAATCTGATTAATTGACTCATCAACTCCTAAAATCCTTCATGTTATTATTTAGTTATTTCTGTACCCTGTGTTTATCGTTTGTGAAGCAACACATTTCATCCAGGGATTTCTTGTTTTATTTCTTTAGTAATTCAGACCCTTGATGGCTCATAATCTCTTAATTTTAACTATGTTCAATGAAGATTGGTTTTCAGTCATAACATTCTATGGGAATCGTACACAATGATTGATTCAGCTGGTGTGGCAAATCTGAAAGTGCTATTAAGGGAAGAACCACTCTTTGGTAAGCTGGAGTTCTCGTGATTCCTCCAAACTATTCCCGGAAACAAATCACCTCGATGATAGAAGGAGGGAAACTGTTTCGTGGCATAACTTGTGGAAATCAGTAACATAATAGAGAGTTAAGGGAGTCAACTTTTGTGGCCGAATAGGATGGCTACTGATGCCTCCACACCATTAGTAATACATTACACATCCCACAATATAATACAGGGTATAATTGTTTCCCTGGCTTAGTTTGTTGGAATTAGTAAACTTTCATTTGGCTGTGTTTGCTGCTGCTGCTTGTGAATGATGTAGCCAACACCACCGTGGCAGGACTCAGTCTGTCAGTCAGGAGTGGAAGGTTCATCTTTCTGTTTGTTCCGGGGTGACACAGCAAAGGGTCACATCAATCACACGTCTGGCCTTCCTATATGGACGCTTTTCCATCAGGTGTAAGTGTTGCCTTCAGGGATGTAGGCATAATTAAAAGTTTTTGACGCTGCTTCCATTCCGAGTTAATCAATTTGAGTTTCTATACATATTTTTTCTGTACTTAATTTGGTTTCTTTCACATAGTGACGCACTCGTGCGTGTGTGTGTGCTAATATTTGATAATCCTATAGATATTTTTAAAGAAAGTTTTTAAGTCTTAGGTTTCGAAATCCTCCATCTTTTCAACCTCAAAGAAATCTTAAAAACAAAAACAAAAAACAATGGAGTCGTCTAGGCCACTGCAGCAGCAACAACAATAATATTAATTGTTACTATGACTATTGTTTTGTTCTGTAATAGGTCCTGTTTCTTACTGGAGCAATGATGTAACATACTATAGACACACAGGAGTTAAAGGCAACGAAGGCAAATATACCAAAGGAGTTCAACAGTAAATATATTAAATTAAGGCCTGAGAAAGAATAAAGAAGGGAGTCACAGAAGGAGTAACAAAAGTCGTCATACAGTACAAGGAACAAAACGTATAGTCACACAGAAAAGTTACAAACATCAACGAAAAGTGACAAATTGAAGGCGTTAGGAGGGTAAAAAGAATTGGGCTTACGAAAGGAAAGTGGCAGAAGGAGAGTCCCATTAGGAGATTCGCATATCACATGACACAAAGGAGAGACACTGTGCACATGAGAGTCACATAAGAAGAGTCACTCACTTGACCTTGAGAGGGAAGTCATTCTCGTTGACGATGACACAGTTGGTGAAGGAGAGTTCCTCGTTGGGACACTTAGCAACCTTCATCACCTGTAAACATAAACATCATTAGTATCATCATTACCTGTAAATATCATCATTAGCATCATCATCACCTGTAAACATCATCATTAGTATCATCATCACCTGTAAACATAAACATCATTAGTATCATCATCACCTGTAAACATAAACATCATTAGTATCATCATCACCTGTAAACATAAACATCATTAGTATCATCATCTTTATCATCATTAGCTGTAAACATAACTTTCATTAGTATCATCATTATTATTATCATTAGTATCATCATTATTATTATCATCATTTTTATCAGTACATCGTGTCTACTGTAGGGCAAGTTACTGACGCCATACCAACTCGTTTGAAATCCTACCCAATCTGACTTTATTCTACACATTATACCAAACATACACATTAATTATATATGCAATTTTAATAACATCACATAATAATTCCTAGTGAATTCTCCACTTCACGAATCACTTACAATATAAGGAGATTATCTTGGTGACAGCATGATTCATTCTATCCAGTATTACGAGTGAAGGTACGAACGAAATGCCAGTTAAGAGGTGGAGGAGTCAGACTCAGAGGACAACCAAAGTATGTGTAACGCGTATTGTACGGTAGTTGTACTGTACCTCCAACCCCTCGGACCTCTCCCTATATAGCAACACCCTCACCCCTTGAAATCATGCCACGAGTCAACACTGACTTGTGACATTGGAGTACCTTGATTCCTCCAAAATATGCCAGGGAACAGGACCAGATAAACAAATATAATGGTGGTGGTCTCTTGCTTGGAATAGTTTGGAGGAATCAACTGCTCCAGATTTACCAACAGTGTACTACCCCCTTAAATTCTATCTAAAACTCAGACACTTTAAACAGTATAAATTAACTGTAAGCACATCGACTGACGACTGGAAAAGTTTCGACATAAAGGTGAGAGACGAAGACATGACCTGTGACCTGAGTCGTCTGGCCTTTGATTCAAATGTCACAAGTAAACAAATCCTAAAGCTTCGAGATGCAACAAAGAAGAAAATATTTATTTTTCTCTGCGAAACGGACTTACAATTACGTGTATCCTCTCTCTCTCTCTCTCTCTCTCTCTCTCTCTCTCTCTCTCTCTCTCTCTCTCCCTCTCTCCCTCTCTCTCTCTCTCTCTCTCTCTCTCTCTCTCTCTCTCTCTCTCTCTCTCTCTCTCTCTCTCTCTCTCTCTCTCTCTCTCTCTCTCTCTCTCTCTCTCTCTCTCTCTCTCTCTTTATAACAGTCACCTCTTCCCTTGTTCTACAGGATTTTCCAGGCCAAGGTCTCTTTTCTTTCTTTTTCTATGATTAATTTATCTTTATAATAATAACAAGCACTGGGCTTCGCCCACCACGGCAGCGCCGCGGGTGCTTTTGCCAAGAGAGAGGCCTAATTATAACACGACGCTTTTTACTGAGAATAGCAAGACATAATATCACTTTCGATTGGTTGGTAATTTACAGTTGGCAGCAGAAATCCTGTCGCCTCATCTACTTCACCAAGACACACAGCAGTGTTCATGGACTCGTAGAAATAAGCACTTATTCTACACCTAATAACCTCGAGTCTATGAACATCGCGTACAGTACGTGCCTCGGTGAAGCAAGTGAGACGACGACAAGACTTTTACCGCCTACTGTACTGTACTGTACTGTACTGTACTGTATTGTATTGTACTGTACTATACTGTATTGTACTGTACGTCGCTCCTTGTTTGTGATGTTGTGTATTATACCTGTGTTTCCATGAGTCATAATTATCTCCTTGAAATCGTTCCTTCTTGGCAAAATTGAGGGCTTCTGATTTCTACAACCAATGCTTCTTCACAATAGATCACCGACTGTTACTATACATTGGAATCTTGCAAAGATGGGAGGATTCTATAACATTCTAATTCTAAAAATCAAAACAAAAACATAATACATCCCCTTTAAAAATCTGGCTGGTATTGTAGTAAAGGCTCACACGTCCTCAAAATTAGAACATAATTCAGTGTAGATGAAGGAATGATATGTAATTTATATAAAAATGTGTTATCTCATATCAGTTTTTTTTTTTTTTTTTTTTTTTTTTTTTGCGTAACTTCGTCTGTCCGGAAATAAAACGTATATTTTTGGACCGGTTCTGGGAAACTCACAACACTCCATAATATCCACGTCAGCTGGACTGTGTTGGAGGAGAGAGAGGGGTGTGTGTGTGTGTTGGAGGAGAGAGAGGTGTGTGTGTGTGTGTGTGTGTGTTGAAGGAGAGAGAGGGGTGTGTGTGTGTGTGTGTGTGTTGGAGGAGAGAGAGGGGTGTGTGTGTGTGTGTGTGTGATGGATAGTCCTGACCAATCCCTGTTATTTTTTATCATTTGCCCCAGAAAGCAAAGTCGTCTAGGGTTAGTTCAAGTTCATTTTATATACATGGGTTGTCTAAAGATTAACTAACATATTTATGGAGTAATATTATACCTTTATTGTGGTAATATTATTATTCTCACTTGGTTTTATGCTTCAGACAAATAATAATACTAATACTAATAAAGCTTTGTCAGACTACCGTATGTTGAAAGAGAAAAACAATAAAAAAAAAAAAAAAAAATCAACTTGGAAAGAAAGAACCACTCTCACTATATATATTTTAGCCCCCTCGTCCTCTTCTTACGTCCCCCCTCACTAAGCCCCCCCCCATCCCCCCCCCCCGGCCCCCATGACACCCCTTTCAAGACCTCCGTTTGCTTTTCTTCTCTTCCTTTCCAATTTGCTCGGGTGGAATTCTTTTGTCGCGGCAGCTCCTATTCTGTGTGTGTGTGTGTGTGTGTGTGTGTGTGTGTGTGTGTGTAGTGATATAGGACATGTGCTGACAACATTGATATAGGACATGTGCTGGCAACATTGATATAGTGATGTGTGTGAACAGACTGTGTGAATAACTGAATAGGGCACCGATATTGATGACAGTTTGTATGAAGGTGTATAGCTGAAGTATGGGTACTTCTGTATACTGAATAATATCTATATGTTCATGTGTGAAGTGATTGTGTATGTGTATAAATATATATGTACGTATGTATGTATAAGAGAGAGAGAGAGAGAGAAAGAGAAAGAGAAAGAGAAAGAAAATGAGAACGAGAACGAGAAAGAGAAAGAGAAAAAAAAAGAGAGAGAGAGAGAGAGAGAGAGAGAGAGAGAGAGAGAGAGAGAGAGAGAGAGAGAGAGAGAGAGAGAGAGAGAGAGAGAGAGAGAGAGAGAGTGAGAGAGAGAGAGGTTGGTTGAGGTTCCGGTTCCGGTTCAGGTTGGCTGGCTACACAGGCTGACTCTATGTATTGTGTTTCAAGCTCCGATATTCAACAGGGGAGGAGGAGAGAGTAGAGAGTAAAAGAGTGAGGGAGATAGAGGAGAGGGAGGAGAAGGAAGATTTGGAGGAGGAGGAGGATGGAGGATGGAGGAAGATTTGGGGCTATACTGTATCACATGGAGGAGGAGGAGGATGGAGGATGGGAAGGATGGAGGACTGAAATAAACTGGTCAGGGAAGGGAGAAGGGAAAATGGTAGTATACTCTGTCGGGAGAAAGGGGAAAGAGGCTATAATGCATTGAGGTGTAGGGGGGAGGAAAGAGAAAAGGAGAAGGGGGTGAAACGAAAGGGGAAGAGGGAAGGGGCTATACTGTATCGATCATAAGGGGGAGGAATGGAAGGAAGGAAGGAAGGCAGGAAACAAAAGAGTGACAGTGAGGGAGGGACAAAGGCAAGACAGGGAAGATAATGAGTAAATCGAGTATAAATAACATTGGGATGTAAGGTATAAGAAAGGAAAGTTAAAGGAAGCCATACTCTAAGTAGGAATGGACGTAAAAGGTAAACAAAAGTAAGGAGACAGGAGGGAGAGTAAAGAAATGGTTGATGAAGCCATAGAAACAGAAAGAATAGGAATAAGAGGGAGAACAAGGACCAAAAAATAAACCACTGAGACTTTACTGAAACGTATAAAGAAAGAGAAGAAATGAGATGTTTGGTGTGGACAGGAATAGAAGCAGAATAAAAAAATAAATAAAAAAATGAAATGAAGATAGAAAAAGGAAGGGAAGGTGAGGTTAATTAAGGATAAGTAAACAAGGATGTGATGGAATATTAAAGAAGTGAAAGAAAGAGATAGGAGGGGAAGGCATAGAAATAAGAATATGAAAGGGAACCAGAGAATGAAAGGGGAAAGAGGAGAAGTAAATAATGAGTAGAGAAAGGGAGAGGTGAAGGGAGGAGGTAGGGAAAGGTATAGTAATTAAGGTGAGGCATGCACGCAGGTAAAGAGGGAGCAGGTGTGTAAAGCAAGTGGGAAGGGGAGAGAAGTAAAGGAGGAAAAGTAAGTATATAAAGTGACCAAGAAAACCAAGAAATGTGTGGCAGAGAAGGCAGGAAAAGGGAGGAAGGAAAGTAGGAAGGAATGAGAGGGAAGAGGGGGAGTCATGCATGGTCGTGAGGAAAATGAGGGAAGTGAAGGAAGGGAGGGAAGTGAATGGAAGGAGTGAATGAAGGAAGGAAGGAAGAAAGGAGAGTGAAGAAAGGCAATGAGGGATTTAGGACTGTAAGGTGGAAAGGCACAGGGAGAGGAGGATTTGAAGGTGGTAGAGTAGGAAAGGAAATTGCAGAAGTCAGGCAAGAAATGAAAGAATAAAGGCAGGGAGGAGCGAAAGAAGGAGAGAGAATGAAGTAAAAAGGGAGGAAGGTGAGGCAAAGAGATGGAGAAACCGAGGGACTAGCAGCAGAGAGAAATGAGGCAGGGGGGACGGTCTGGTAGTGGGTAAAGTAGTGAGATGGAAGGCCAAAGTCAGGAAGGCAGACAGGATTTAAGGCAGGGAGGAAAGGCAGGGCGAGAAAGAACAAGGAAAGGAAACGTGGGGACCAGAAAGGGAAGGGGTCTGAATTAACGTTATAGAAATGTGCTTTGGGTAACATCTGTAACGTAATTATTATACACACACTCACACACACGCTGTTGTTGTTGTTTTCGAAGGTTTACTGCATATAGAAAATGTAACACTACGTAATTGCAATACATTATTATTATTATTATTATTATTATTATTATTATTATTATTATTATTATTATTATTATTAATATTATTATTATTATTAATATTATTATTATTATTATTATTATTATTATTATTATTATTCTCATACACGATCACAGGGTCCTTAAAGGGGAGGATACAGTGTTGGTAAATCCGGAGCAAATCAATCCTCCAAACTATTCCAAGCAACAAACAGGCCACCATTATTGCTGTTCCTCTGGTTCTGTTTCCTGACATACTTTGGAGGAATCAAGGCGCTCCAATGTACCAAAAGTATACTCTACCCTTAATTAAAGTTTGGGGGGCCAGAGTGTGTATAAAGGGTAAGTGAGTGTTAGGGGCAGGGGGGTGTTAGGGGCAGGGGAGTGTTAGGGGCAAGGGTCACTGTTTAGGGTCTCTCCGCATCTCTTGGTGAGGTAGGCTACACTTTACTACCTCGTACAAAGATCTAGCGAGGCACATCAAAGGACACACGCACACACACACACACAGAGAGAGAGAGAGAGAGAGAGAGAGAGAGAGAGAGAGAGAGAGAGAGAGAGAGAGAGAGAGAGAGAGAGAGAGAAAACATGGGCGAGGGAGGGTTTGTGTGAAATTGAGAAGAAGGTGGAGGGGAGAAAATGAAGAGGGTGAGGGTGGGAAGAGTGAAAGGAAAGGGGTGAAGGTGGGGAGGTAATAGAGAGGAAGGGGGTGAAGGTGGGGAGGGAGAATAAAGAGAGGAAGGGGGTGAAAGGTGGTGGGAGGGGAGAGAGGTAGGGGGTGAGGGTGGGGTGAGAGAGGGAGGGGTGAGGGGGTGAGGGTGGGGTGAGAGGTAGGGAGGGAGGGAGTCGAGAGATGAAAGGTCACAGACAAGAGAGATGGCAGCAGGAAGTGGTCAGAGAGAGAAAGAGAAAAAGAAAGAGAGAGAGAGAGATTTGTATTCCCAGCCTCAGCTCAATACTGTAACCACGAGAGTAACAGATCAGACTCAATTCTTACGTGACCACCAGCACACTAATGTCGCCTGTGTTCGTGACCACCTCAACCTAAAGAGAGATCCCAGCCATTTCACCTGCCAGACTATTTACCAACTGTTGTCCTCCTTTGTCCTTCCTGTTTGACCCTGGAGTGAAATGCTTTGATATGTTATTCAGTCCTTTAAGGGGTGTGGGAGTAGGGGGGCAGGCCTGGGAGGGGTTTTGGGGGGTGCGGGAGTGGGGAGACAGGCTTGGAGGGGTAGCTGTGGGGGTACAGGAATTAGGGGACAGGCTTTCTACCCCCCCCCTCCCCCCAATCCTGTCCTCTACTCCCGCACCCCTCCAACCCCCCCCCCCCCTCCCTCCCAAGCCTGTCCCCCAATTCCCACACACACTTAATTAAACTTTCTGTCATAAATAGTGTACAGCTCACAATCCAGTCAGTAGGTTTTCTCCTCATCACAATATTTACTGCCTTGTTGTTCACTCGAGACCTGTTGAGTTATATTGATTGATCTCCTCCACCTTCACCCTGACTGACTGACTGATGTGGTCACGAACACCACTCTATAAAGGGTCATAATATTACCCATTACACCTTCTTCTAACTGGTGCCATATCCTTGTTCAGATCAGTATATTGGTGTGGCTATGGGCATTGTTCAGCCACAATCAAATATCCACCCACACTTTCCTTCCATCGTGCAGGTAAATCAGTATCATATCGAAATATAATTATAATCATACAACACCTTATGTCAACTCAACCCCCTCAGTTATTATTATTATTATGAGATGCTGTAAAATCATACACGTGTTGTTTTTTTATTGCCAAGATATTTACTACGATGGAAGGAACGTGTCGGTGGATATTTGATTGTGACTGTACCGTACACTGGAGGTCAATAGTTCCGTCGTCCCTGATAATTATGATTCACGATATAAATGTCAACGTTTTATATACGTTTTATACACTTAATAATCTCGAGTCTATGAACTTTGCGTGCCTCGGTGAAGCAAGTGAGGCGACGGGACTCTTGCCGCCGACTGTACCAACGGTGGTTTAAATATCGGGGTGTCGGGAATATGGGGATGTAAGGCAGTGTATGGTAGAGACTCGTGTTGACAACTTCCTCGGATCAGGACAGAACTATTGACTCCCAGTGCACCCCAACGCCAGGATATCAATTTTGTCGTCTGATGATAAGAATTTTTTTGTATGTAGTTTTCTTGTTTGTTTGTTTTTTCCCTGGATAATAGGAACATTATATTTCCATTCATATGCAAGTAAAATATTAACATGATCACCGGATTCGAAGACTTGATGCATAAAAAACAAAAAAACCACTACTATTTCTGTCGACCTCAATGCAATATTTATTTCAGGTTCCGCGATGCAAACTGAACGAATCAACGAGGTGGAATATTGTACCGTGTCTCGCGTAGGCTACACCCTCGGATATTCAATACAGTACATCGATGTGTTTGGAGCTTGTTAGTGGTTAGAACCTAGCGTGTACAGCAACAAAAGAGTTAGGTGCTAGGTAATGATTGCTGTACACGCTGGTGGTCGATTAATTGTAAGAGGGTGGGGAGAGAGCTTTCTGGCTTTCTGGGTAGTCGCAAAAGGCAAGAGGCAACCCGATACTTATTCTAAAAAAGTTTGGGTACAATAGGGTAGGAAGAAACGAGGCCCATAGGGAGCACATTATTGTCCCATCACCCAGGGCTGAATACACCCTTAAATTCAGTTCATCTTTTCGTTCATCCTTTTTTGCTCTTTCCTTTTTGCTCTTTCCGAACCTCTCTCTATAATCCGTCATTGACTGATTGACTGAGTGTATGGGTAATAATACAGAGCTGATGTTACTGATTTCATGTAAGTAGTGTCGTGTTCATGAATAGTGTCCTTTTTTGGACTTAGCTCAGGAAGCTTGTGGTCCCATATCTTGTCTGGCCTGCAACATTATATCATTTTGATACACTACGGTATATTGAATTATAAAATGTTGTCCTCATTTTATCCAATGATGATTAACATTTAACGAACCACACTGTAGACCCCAGGCCGTGTGTGCAGACCACAGCTGCACACACAGGTTAAATTATTATTTTTTAATCAAAATTCATGTTGTCACTAATTTCCTCGATAAAACTTTTTCATATAATTTTATTATATATCTTATAATACTGAGGATATCTTTAATAAACCTCTAGATTATTTTACATTTTCACATAAAAGAAAATGTAATATTAACTTTATAATCCTCGGAGGCATTAATCAGACGCACATCTTTACTAAGATAGATAGAAATGATTGTATATGTAATCGTCAGTAGATTATGTAACACGAAAATATGTAGGTTACATCAGGAGTGGCCAGAACAGGGAAGGGAGGGCGGGGGAGTAACAGCAGGAGTGGCCAGAACAGGGAAGGGAGGGCGGGGGAGTAACAGCAGGAGTAAGGAGTGAAGGTGCAGCTTTAATCTGACTCACAGCCCTACTCTCTGTATAAAGGTCTTCCTATCATACCACCCTCTGTCTGTAGACGCTCACGTGGCGTTTATCCTCCATTAGAATCCTTGGTGATACTGATGAGATTTTCAATATTACAAAAATTGTATTTCATAAAGTATGGTGCTTCGTTCACTGAAATAGTGAGAGTTTTTTTCATTAGTATAAATTTCTAGTCAAAACTGAAGAACCAAATGCCATTGCCTACATAGGAACTCTTGGGCAATATAGTGACTCCAGCAAAGAAAATTGGTAATGTTGTATTGACACAATTAGAGTCTAAGTTGATGATAAATTATTCACTTCATTTATAGTCATGTCCTAATTATCAACGTTACGAAAGTAGTAAGTAGTAAATTGGATTAAATAACTGCTAAGTTGAATTTATTTGGACAAGGACAATGTTGTCGATAAAGGATTGTAATTTATCACAATATATCGTTTGTGTCTTTCCATTCATGGATTTACTACTTGTACTTTCCAATCATTTGAGTGTGACAACAACCACACATACAGAGGCATTATTATTATCATATGTTTTGGTTATATGACCAAAACGATATACGGTCTTATATATATAAATCCAGAAGTAACGCATATTTCCTCAAGCCCTTCATGACCACTACATAATTCCCCAACGACCCTCTGGGAGTCACCACCAAAATAAAGTGTGTAACGTATAATTACAGGACGTTCTCTGTTTAATAAAGGCCAACGACGAATTTACCACTGGTGGAAACGGAAAAGTTAACCCAGTCTTATTTTATTTTTAAGTTCCGACACCGGACATAGGCTTCATCAAGCCCGTTACCGTGGCCCAGGTCAACTGCTACACACACACACACACACACACACACACACACACACACACACACACACACACACACACACACACGTCACGACTTTCTAACTGGCACATAGCCACAGAGAAAGAGAAGTGAGGGTAATTCCCAAATACTGCAGCTTTTATGGTAAGAGAGAGAGAGAGAGAGAGAGAGAGAGAGAGAGAGAGAGAGAGAGAGAGAGAGAGAGAGAGATTAAATGAGTGGTGAAGGTGGTCATGTATCTCTCGTGAACAAATAAAGGCTGACGCACTGGTACTCGGCCCAGGAGAGGAGGTGGTGGAAGGAGAGGAGGTACGGAAGGAAGACGGTGAGGAAGGAAGCAAAAGAGTGAAGAGTGAGAAGGAAGGAAAGAAACGAGTGAGAAGGAAAGGAAGTAAGAAGGAAGAGAATAAGGAGGGAATGTGGGGAAGAGGAAGGAAGGGAGTTGGGGCAGGGAGGGAGTAAGGGAGTGAGGAGGGAGAGTGGAAGGAAATTAGAGGGATTGGGGGAGGGGAGAGGAAGGTCAGGGTTGAAGGAAGGACGAAATTAAGGAACGGTGGAGAGAGGAAGAGAGTAGAGAGGCAGAGAAGGAGAGAGTGAAAAGGAAAGGAGAGGGGAGAGAGGAAGATAGTAGAGAGGAGGAGAGAGTGAAAAGGGAAGGAGAGGGGAGAGAGAAAAAGAGCAGAGAGGCAGAGAAGGAGAGAGTGAAAGGGGATTGAGAGGAGAGAGAGAAAGGGCAAACGAATAGAGAGGAGGAAAATGAAAAGCTGAGGAAAGAAGGAAGAAGCGAGTAAGAATCAAAGGAGAAAGACAAGTTAAGAAAAAGGGATGATATGAGGAAGGATGGGGAGGATATCTAAAGCATGAGAGTGAGTAAAGAAGTAATAGTAAGTTAATTAAATGTGTAAAAACTCGTGTATTCTGAATGTTGCAATCACTCACTCCAACCCTTCTTGATTTGAATTAAGTTGTCAGAGCTACGAGGGTGTACAGTTCTAATCCATATGTGTCTTGGGTTACATATAGTTTGTTTATCATATATAGCACAGATTCTAATCCATATGTGTCTTGGGCTACATATAGTTTGTTTGTCATATATAGCACAGATTCTAATCCATATGTCTTGGGCTACATGTAGTTTGTTTATCATAGCAAGGATGTATACAGTACAGGTAGGAATTAAGTCTCTTTTATAAGGACTTTATTGGAATTTACACACATTTTTCATTCACTTTTTCACTATCTATCTGCCTCACTAACTCGATCACATCATGCTACCTATCAACCTAACTACACTAACTATACCTTTATAGACTTATACACTAATAACTCTCCACCTATATCTATGTATCTAACTATAGCTTGGTTTTAAGTAGCTGTTGGTGGCGACTTTCTAGACTCAGAATCAAAGAGGGTAACAGTCCAAGGTAGAAGCTCGCCATTGAGGTTTTTTTTATGCAGGTTTTAAAATAACAGCCACTTACCAGTCAATCACACAGAGCTTATTGATATTGGTTGTGGACATTTTCTGCCAGTTAACAAAAATATATATATATATATAATTTATATAACAATAATATAATAATAATAATAATAATAATAATAATAATAATAATAATAATAATTAATAATAATAATAATAATAATAATAATAACAATAATAATAATAATAATAAAAAAAAATTAATAATAATAATAATAATAGATAAATAAAAAAAAATATATAATAATAATAATGTCTAGATAAAAGGTCTAGATAAAAGTGTCTAGTGTGAGGTGCCGTATCCCGTGATGATCCTCTGGGTAATGCCTCACGTAAACATCTTCACACAAGGAGGATTGGATAATGCATCATGGGTCTGCTGGCATTATGAGCTTGTGTTTGTGTATGTGTCGACGGTCTTTGTGTGTGTATGTGTTTTTCTTCTTCGTGTTGATATAATATGTGTGTGTGTGTGTATGTGTGTGCTTCTACGTGTTGATATTATGTGTGTGTGTGTGTGCTTCTGCATGTTGATATTTTGTGTGTGTGTGTGTGTGCTTCTACGGGTTGATATGTGTATATGTGTGTGTGTGTGTATGTGTGTTCAGTGCCTGCTTACTCGATTACCTCAGTCACTGGGAATCGTTCGGACTTCAGAATCCTCCATGACGAGCCTGAGAGTGTTACTACTAATAAGAGCCTGCCTGGTGCTGCTGAGTGAGTGAGTGAGTTTCCCACTTTTTAGTTCTGTTTTCCCCACCACCGAGAAGCTGAATCGCCATATTACCGATAAATTGGCATGGGCTGTTTATCCGAAGCCGATATTCAGGCCACGGTGTCTGTCCTGTCTTGGTAATTCCTGTGTCTTGTAGATGGTGTGTACAGTTGGGAAATATTATTCGCATTACACTCGAGGCCAAGAGACTTCTGGGAATTTTTTTTAGTAGTAAACAATGAGGCTTAAGTGGGTATAATAACAGTATGCTTTTTGGTACATTGGAGTGTCTTGATTCCTCCAAATTATGCCAGAAAACAGGACCAGATTAACATAAATAACGGTGGCCTGTTGCTTGGAATAGTTTGGAGGAATCAGTTGCTCCAGATTTACCAACACTATACTATCCCCTTAGGTAGGTATAATAATTTTTTGATACATTTGAGTGCCTTGCATGATTCCTCCAAAGTATGTCAAGAAATATTAAGGATAGATTAACAAAATATAATGGTGGTGGACTGTTGCTTACAATAGTTTAATAAAGGAAACAGTTGCTGCTCTAAATTTACCAGGACTATATAACATGAGTGTCTAGAAAAGTGTTTGTGAGTGAAGATATGTATGTCAGAAGTGGAAATTAATGTGATTTGTTTGTCCGCGTCTCTCTCTCTCTCTCTCTCTCTCTCTCTCTCTCTCTCTCTCTCTCTCTCTCTCTCTCTCTCTCTCTCTCTCTCTCTCTCTCTCTCTCTCTCTCTCTCTCTCTCTCTCTCTCAGATTGACCTGACTGATATTAGGCGCAGCAACAGCTTGGTCATATAAAGTCAGAAAAAGGATATAGAGAGAGGTGTGACAGCAAGCAACTAGGAAATAAAATGAAAAAAAGGACAGTTGAAGAATGAGAGAGAGAGAGAGAGAGAGAGAGAGAGAGAGAGAGAGAGAGAGAGAGAGAGGGGGGGGGGAGAGAAAGAGAGAGAGAAGTATTATATTATATTATTATGTCAATGTTAGTGAAGGAAGGCATGCAAGAATACTTAAAAAAAAAGTTTGTTTGAAATCGTATAAACCTGTATGCAAGGAGGAATGTCTGAGAGCCCTCCTGTAAATGCATGATGACAACTCCAAAATGAATGCACGAGAGCTCTTCAAACTTCAGGTCTCGTAAGAAAGACTAAAAAAAAAAAAAAAAAACTTGAGTGAGTGAGTGAGTTATGAAGTTAAGAGGAGGGTATAATTTTGATTCCTCCATAGTATGCCAGTAAACAGGACCAGAGGAATAAAAATAATGGTGACCTATTTGTTGCTTGGAATAGTTTGAAGGAATCAATTACTTCCAGATTCACCAACACTGTACTATGTCCTTACTATGATTCTGACACTATAACTAGAATTACTGTAATTATATAAATGCAAAGCTTGTGTATGTAGTCTGCCAGGATATCAATGCTAAGGAATCCCATTATATTTTCATTACCAGACATAATGGCATGAGTGGAAATCAGAATGTGGAACGTCAACATAGTATACTTAAGCATGTCACCACAACAGAACCTAGAATGAACTTTGATGAGTAGTTGGAAATAGAAGAAATTGAATGTCTTGTCATGTAAATAGAAGAAAGAGAATGTCTGTCATATCAGTATTTGAGTGTCTTAATAAAAACGCTGCTCTCTTTCTTCACGCTATCTTGTTTCAACTCGGGTTTGTACTGTTCACGTAATCATGGTACACTTTGTTATTCTCTTTACATAATATTATATAGAGTTGGTATTCGGAGTTCCTCGTCACACTTGGCATTGTTGATAAGGGGTTTCATTTTCATATGCAGGCGGCTGTAGTCAAACTGGATTGATATACAAAAACATACGGTGGAAGAATGAAGATGACACGGAAAGGGACCGGGCAAAGGAGAAGAAAGGAGGTGTAAAGAAATGTGAAGAAAGGAAATGGAAGGATGGTGGAAGGGAAGGAAGGAGGATTAAAATGGAAGAAGTGGGCAGATAAGGAAGAAGGGAAGGAGAAAGAATGTGGAAGGAACAGTGCAGGAAAGAGGTGACACGAAAGAAAAAATTAGGTGTCCAGAACTGTGAAGACTTTGGAAGGCCGAGTGGAGTTGAAAATCGTCGCTGATAATTAAAGTCACACCTGGAATATTTTCCTTTTAACCACTAGTCTAGTTCTAAATTTGTTTTAAACCTTACCCCAATACTATAGGAAACGTCCCGGAAAGTTTGGTGGCGATATCTGGTATGGTCTATATACGTAGGTCCTTTAGGAGGAGTTAAGTTCGGACATTTTCCAAAATCTGGGGCGCAAGAACTGAGGTTGACCACCATGCAGCCAAAAAACTTTCCGAACTCAGGGGCAAGGAAATTGTCTGAAATTTAGAAGATTCGCTTAACTAGCTAAAATAAGATGAAAAAAGGATGGAAGGAATTATTTGAAGAAGTAGAAAGCGTAAGTAGTTAAAGATGAAAAAACTCGATATAAAGTGTAAGAAGTAAAGAAAAAGAAGGGAGGGAGGAATGAAATAAAAATATAGAGAATACGAAGTGTGGAATGGAAAACTCGATATAAAATGGGAGAAGTAAAATGGAAGGAAGAGAAGGGAGGGAAGGAGGGAAAAATGAAATAGAAGTAGAGAGAATAGGAAGTGAGGGATGGAAAAAACTCGATATAAATTGAAACAAGTGAAAAAGAAAGAGAAGAGGAAGGGAATGCGGAAGTGAGATAGCAGGAAGGAAGGAAGGAAGGAAGGGAGGAACGAGGACCACAACACACAACACACACACAACACACACACACACACACACACACACACACACATTAATTGAAGAGGGACCACCAGGAGTCATTTGGTTACTACAGTATATTATCTTCTTATCCTATTATCTCACTCCACGATCCAGAATAACATACACTATTTTCTTTCTGTATTTTTAGTCATGTTTTTCTTATTTGGGTCAGGATACGAGTATGAGAATTTAGCATATTATGTTTATTTATACTAATTTTATATACGGTAAAACAATTTTTTTTTTTTTTTTGGGGGGGGGAGGGTTGGAGGATTAAATTTTGGATACTATAACGGGCTGACTTGTATTTTTAATTTAGGTTTATTATGGAATGTATTTTTTTGTCACGAAACAAGGTCCTTCCATAATTATACAGTAGGTGGTGTTTCGTGCACGGCAATGTTTGAAGGACTCACTAACCTCCCATTTTCTGACTACATCACAGGGTCCCTTAATTAACCAGTCAGCCACAACACAAAAACACCAAGTTCAGTGACACTAAAAAATAAAAAAATAAAGTATTAATATGTTACTTCAATGACCAAAGCATAAGTCCCGTGTAAAGCATAAGTCCCGTGTGAAGCATAAGTCCCGTGTAAAGCATAAGTCCCGTGTAAAACATAAGTCCCGTGTAAAGCATAAGTCCCATGTAAAGCATAAGTCCCGTGTAAAGCATAAGTCCCGTGTAAAGCATAAGTCCCATGTAAAGCATAAGTCCCGTGTAAAGCATAAGTCCCGTGTGGTATTGTTACTTGAAATACCTGGTGTAATAACAGTCTGCCATCCAATTACAGCACGTATTCACCTTCCAGGTAATAATAGCTCCCATCCATATACATTCTAAACCTTCCTAGTAATCATAGTTTGTATTGGTTCGTTTGATGACGTTGTTTGTCTGGTAGAGTCAACACTGGCTTTTTCCCTCGCAATATCCCTACCTAAAAACAAGCGCTTAGATATTCCAGAAGCGGAGAAAAGGTCAGTCAGTCATCGCACAAGACAAGACGTTGTGAGGTATTATAAAACTTTCTCTTCGACGTCAATGTTTTTCGTCGCTACAGCATATCCTCATTACAATATACTGTACTGTAATGGGAACTGAGCGACGAGGATAAAGTTTAATGATACCAGTGGCCCTTAGTATCCTCAATAGACTGATAGCAGCTTCGACCGTGTCATGAGTTACAGCTTCAACTTAGGAGGGAATGGGTGGGACATTTGTCAGGAGTATACCATGATCAAGATTTACGAGATCGGCACCTGCTGGGCTATGTGAGTTGTTGGGGAATATTCAGACATACTGTAGCTTCTATTATCCGTTTTTTTTTTTTTTGCACATGTACAGTACACGGTTAGAATATCTATACGAGAACTAAAAATGTTTGGGTGGTTGAAAATACGGCATATACTAAATACCAATACTCAACTACAGAACAATTTATTACTGTAAGAAGGAAATGCAGTGTTGGTATATCTGGAGCAGCTGATTCTTCCAAACTATTGAAGGCAAGTGTTGTCGTCTAAGAAGTGAAAGTGTTTGTTGTCAGAGAAGGAAAGTGTTTATGGTTACAAAGTGAAGCATAGTGACTGTTGTTATGAAATTAAAGTGATTGTGGTCCTGGAAGAAGAGAAACACTTGTTGTAGAAGTAAAGTTGTTTTGTAAATAGAATAAGTGCTTGTTTGTTATGTTTGTTATCATAGAAGTTGAGTGTTTGTGATA
>JAWZYT010000300.1:0-45000 GCA_034508575.1 Petrolisthes manimaculis | reverse complement strand
TTGGTGAGGGTGAGGGAGAGTAAGGGAGAGATGAGGGTAAGGGAGAATGAGGGAGAGGAGGGAGGTAGGTAGGTACTATATGGCTGGCTGGGCTGCAGGTGAGGGTGAGTAAGGGTGAGTGAGGGTAAGGGAAGGTGAGGGAGGATGGTGTAATCTGGCTGGTTGGGTGTAGGTGAGGGTGAATGAGGGTGAGTGAGGGTGTGTGAGGGTGAGGGAGGTAGGGTACTATATGACTGGATGGCTGCAGGAATTCATTGCCTTGGTATTAGTTCCTGGGTCAAGACGAACTTCCCAGTATTGTCTATTGTTATCGTACAGCTCAATTATTTTCTTCCACGAGTCTGGCTGTCTTTCACAACTTCAACCCCCATGCAGCATTCATTTCTCACAGTCAGACTACTTGCATTTTTGACACAACTCGGATTCATTCATTGTCTTGCGTTCTGACCAGCATTAAGTAAACATCGATTATCAATTGTTTTCACTGAGGTCACATTCGTGCATGGAAGCCCCTATGATTTTTCGACCTGTTTGTATCGACTAAGGATATAGATTGCAAATATAAAATCATAACAACCTGATTCTTCTCAATTGCTATATAGAACATAATTATCTGGAGTAACTATAGGTGTATTTTTATTATTTTTTCCCAATAACGTGTTTTAATTATGCTTGAGGAAATACAAGTGTGAAGGAGAACAACAGCCAATTTAATAAGGGGTGAGTTAGTAGAGAGTAAATTGGTGGGTTACTGATTCCTCCACATTATAATATTATATGCCACGAAACAGATCCCCCATTATAATAACATAAGGGTGTCTGTTTCTTGACCTAGTTTTGGAGGACTCACAGACCTTACAATTCACTAACTTAATTCCCTGTTCACTAGATACATATTTCGGGATGTTGCTTATGTTAATTTTATGTTTATGGTGTTTGTTTAGTTTATGCTTATGTTTATTTCAACTTTCAAATGTATGACTCTTATTCCTAAAGTTGATAGGCTCCAGGCACAGAAAAAAAAAATACAGGATAGAGTAACAGATAGAATGTCCATGTAGTGAAATGAACACACTCACATTCACTCCTATTCACTCCTGTGTTCGCTTCACCCTTTCACAACCATCACAACTTCACAAGAAAATCACATCATATTACTGAGTGAAGAAAGTCATTCCAAGAGCTGTCATGTTGCACTCCTTGCATATTATATTTCTGCCAAGTTTCTGCACACCACATAATCAGTCGTCATAACACTCTTTCGTTGTATGATGTGTGTACGTATTCAGTCCTTCCCCTTCCAAGTTCCTCAATTGCTCTGCTCTATCTAATTCCCTTCAATAGCATTCTCAAGTGCCTCTTACACTCGACATACTCTCTTTCCCTTTCTATTGGATTTCCTTCATTCTCCCTCAACAGTTAATTCTATTACTGACGTGTAGAGTCCAATGCATACTTAATGTAACCTTCCCATCCTACCATGCAGTGCAATGTCTGTAAGGTCTATCTCTCCTTGGAACTTTATCTCCATTACCTACCACCTTGACAGTCTTAAGAGGGACCGGTTTATGCCTGGTAATTCGAGAGCTATGAATTCCTTCAAGATATAGTACGTACGAAGCAGATCCTCCTTTATACTCGTATGGTAAAGTGATGTGTTTTCTGGCATTGTTGGGAGGAATATACAAGAATTTATCCCATTAACCAAGTATGTTCTCAGACACATTCCAGTAACTTTTAATATCCTTTTCCTTCAACCAAGCAACCAAAGCTGAGGTTATTGACTGAATGATCAACCAATCCATTACTTGAGGGAATATGTGACCGACACCCAAACAAACAACTTGGTCAGTCAACTAAAATAGAAACTGACTGATTGACTTGGCTTACAGACAAATTAATTAACCAAACAACCGAAGGAAAGTCTAACATCCAAATCACTAAATGACTTCCTGAATCTGAGGGAGTAATGACAGACCAACCAACCAACCAACCAACCATCACAGCAACCACAAAACCAAACAACATAGCAACCACCCAAATTACCAACCAACCAACCACCCAAATAACCAACCAACCAGCCAACCAACCATCCATCCACCCAAATAACCAACCAACCAACCAGCCAACCAACAACGAACAATTTGCTTATTATCTGAGGAAGTTAATTAAAGACCTACTGTGAACGTTATGATATGAGAAAACTTAATAAGAGTATAATTGTAGGTTGTGTGTAGGAATGTTCTGAAGGTCCATACTTTGGGCCAGGATCCTTACGTTAGGTTACGTTAAGTTACGTTAGGTTACGTTAGATCTGATTTTATTAGGCAAGGCTAAGTTAGATTAGGTCTGCATAGGTTAGGTTAGGTTAGGTTAGGTTAGGTCTGTTTAGGTTAGGTTAGGTTAGGTCACTTCATGCAGCCACATAAGTCGTGACTCCTGATCGAGCAGAGATGTTGTGTGTCAGCCAGGCATTGTATGGCTTCAATGTGGCAGGGGAAACACAGGTAGTCAGATGGCTATATATATATATATATATATATATATATATATATATATATATATATATATATATATATATATATATATATATATATATATATATATATATATATATATATATATATATATATTAGCGGAGATACACGACGTTATCCGAGAAAGATTACATATTGTGTTAATAATAGTTTTTCAGAGCTTCTTGGTAAATAACATTTATTGTCCTGCCATCTTTGGTCAGGAATAAAGAGTTTGTAATATAATTAATATAGTTGATCCCGAGACTGACTGAATTTCTAAATAGCCTTTCCTGTTCTAGTTCTTCTTTATGGATTTAACCGATGAATAGAATATTTGGTATTTTAACGTAATTTTTACGTCGAGTTACGTCATGTTACGTCATACCAAAACCTGCGGCTGGTGATGGTGATTCAGAATATATATATATGGGTTTTGGATGTAGGTGTAACCGTTTTGGAGTTATAAGAAAAAAAACAGAGACCGTTTACCATTTATAGTATATATATATATCGGTACTGGTACTAGATACACACAGACAGAGAGGGAGACAGGAAGACTTTTAACTGACTGGGTCTATGTCTGTATCGGTATGTGTTTTTCTTTACGTTTCCATTGTTTATTTTTTGTACTTTATCATCCAACAGTTATTATGCATGAACCTACAAATGTACCTCGTGCATCACCAATTTATATGACATAGATACCTACTAGTAAGTCTCATTAAGGGAATAATATACTTCTATTACATTGGAGTGCCTTGATTCCTCCAAAGTATGCCAGGAAACAGGACCAGAATAGCAAAAGTAATGGTGTTCTGTTGCTTGGAAGAGTTTGGAGGATTCAGTTGCTCCAGAATTACCAATACAAAACTTCCCCCTTACCAATGTATAGAATAATTCTATTGTCATCATCATAATCTACATTGTATATTAATTTTATGTATCTCTGTTTTTTTGTACCAGAACATTTTGTAAACTTGTAATCATTATACTTCGGCTTAGAATCTATGTATTTACACTTTTATTCTATGTATCTAGGTTTACAAGCATTGAATATACAGCTCTGCTTCATGTATCTATAGGGTTGTAATCTATGTATCTAGTTATGCAGTTATGTAATCTAAACAGTATATCTGCAGCGTTTATAATTATATATCTAGGCTGTAATCTATGTAGCAATGTCTTCAACCTTTGTATTGATCTGTCCATGCTGGTGAGAATACAGTACAGTACAATACAACACAGTACAGTCACGAGTCACAAGGTCTGCCAATACACAAGAGAAACATTGGAACAGAGACGTGTGGACCTCTGCAGTATCATATCAGTCCCCATATGATTCATTTATCTCCTGGTGTTGTTGAGCAGAAATGTTTATACCTCGTGACTGTACAGTGAAATACAATGGCAAGGCTGGTATGGCTGGCTGGCTGGCTGTCTAACTGGCTGGCTGGCTGGCTGTACGGCTGGCTGACTGGCTGGCTGTCTTACTGTCTGGCTGGCTGATGATACTATAGCAGCAAGCAAAATATATATTGTGTTTTTATTTCATATGACGAAAATGCACCTATTGCCTCATTATGCGAATATTCTAATCTTTTGGAATCACGTATTGATAGTATTGTGTTGTCTGGAAAGAGTTGGTACCTTTTCATTAACTTAAGGAGCCTGTGACCTTGTATGGTAATTGGAGACTTCGAATTCCTCCTGATCATGTCAAGAAACAAGCTCATTTAATAGAGGTGGTGTTTCGTGGCAATATTTGAAGGACTCATTTATGTCCAATTTTTTTACTACATCACAGGGTCCCTTGAAAACAAAATAACACTATGAGTAGCTATGGGCCTTATTCATAAAGACACTTTCCCTGTATTTACTAAAAGCATTGTCTGTGTTAATTATTTATATGGCGTTGTGTAGTCTCTTCACATTAAGACAACAGTCAGACGTTTTCTGCCTCAAAGTTTCCTGAGCTTAAACCAACGAGGGAGACAAAGCCGACAAAATCCCGGTCGCCAGCGGATATGCCTCGACCAGAATATGAACCAGTGCAGCAGCGACTTCCCTTAAGGTGGTAATTCTTTTTTGCTACACTGAAATGCCTTGATTCCTCCAAAGTATGCTTGGAAACAGGACCAGAAGAGCAAAAAATAATGGTGTTCTGTTGTTTGGAATAGTTTGGAGGGTTCAGTTGCATGCTCCAGATTTACCAACACAAAACTTCCCCCTTAACTGCCTGCCTGTATGTTTTATGGTGCAGACGTCTGACTCCGGCCTTGGTGTACCCAGACAATGGGGTCGGGGTGCATAAAGTGTTCGATCCGGTTGTAAGAGCAGCAGCCAAAACTAAACAGAAATAAAGTATCATATTCTTCATCTATGTTTCCTTTACCACTCACCTACAACAATCATGATAATGTCATATTATATAATATTATTTGTAATACATTTAGAATATAATATTATTAAAACTTATTGTGATTTGTTATGTTTGTCATATTAATGAAGGGATAAAATATTAATTCACGGCCGATAGTGTAACTTTGAGATGTGGACGTGTGAGATCATAACTAATGTTGATACACAGTCCATGTCCACGAAAATTATCTCGTTGCATTGTCATGAAATATTATGTTACATTGAAAGTTTCCATAGGCTGCCCATGGCCATAAATAAACCGCTTATTGGCAACAGCAGCTAAGTTGTGAGTGGTGAATTAAGTTATGCTACCAAGCCATTAAGTTTAGTTTAAGTAGGTGTGTTAATGCATACAAAGTGTTGAAGGAATACGGTCCTTACTTCAACATGATAACATTTTACACTAAAGTATTCCATGGTAATGTGTCCACTTGGCAATGGTAGTTATAATGAGTTACATGTTTATTGATGTGCAGATGATGTCCAATGGAGTCCCCGTCATGAAGAGGTTACATTAATATAACTCATTAATTAAGTGTTGCTAATCGGAGACACTCACACACGGAAACTTTAATCGTATAACACCTTCCTCTACCATCTCTCATAGTTGAGACGGTTCCTCCACAGACACCCTATATATCCAAATAAAAAATAAATAAATAAATAAATGAATAATAAAAAATAAATAAATAGATAAATCAAGAAGTAGATAAAAAAGATATGGACGTTAAATGAAGCAAGAGTGTGTGTGTTGGGTGATGTTGTGGTGCACATAGGCTGCTACAGTTATATACGGACTAGGCAATGCAACAACAACAGGCCCGCTACTGTATGTGTTCTAATCTATTCCGTTCCACTGCCGCCTACGACTACGAGGGTGAGGCTGGCTGGCTGGCTGGCTGGCTGCTTTGGTGGGGAGGGTTGGCTGGGTGGTTGGGTTGGGGTATGGAAGGGGGGTGGTTAGTTGGTTGGTTGGTTGGTTGGTTGGGGGATGGTTGGTTAGTTGGGTGACTGAGTGGTTGGGTGGTTGGTGGGTAGTTGGTTGGGTTGTTTATTGATTGGGTGGTTGGTTGGTTGGTTGGGTGGTTGGTTGGTTGGAGGAATGGATGGTGGGTGGTTGGTTGGTTGGTTGGAGGAATGGATGGTGGGTGGTTGGTTGGTTGATAGGTTGAGTGGATGGATAGGTGGATAGTGGTTATGGTAGGATGGTAGGATGGTTGATTGATTAGGTGGTAGGAGGGTTGGTTGAGTAGGATGGCAGGATGCTTGGTTGTAGGATGGTAGGATGGTTGGTTGATTGCTTAGGTGGTAGGATTGGTAGGATTGGTAGGATAGGATAGATGGTTGCTTGGTTGTCATGTGCACAGCGGGTTGAGGCGTGACTTACCCCCCCGTACATGGTGTCCACACAGACGCTGGACACACACACAACACAACAACACAACAGAAGGGACACAGGTGGTGGTAGTAGTGGTGGTGGTGGTGGTGTTGGTGTTGGGCTTCACGTATACACACACACCTCTTGTTGTTACTCCTTCTGCCGTGGTGGTTGTGGTGGTTTTCTTGACTTCACCTGAGGGTAAGTTAGTGGCAAAGTTGATGGATCTTTTTTTTTTTTTTTTAGTGTCGTGCTGTGGTTGTGGGTGTGTGGGTTTAAATATATATATATGCATGAGTGTGTGTGTGTGTGTGTGTGTGTGTGTGTAAGTGTGTGTGTGAAACGGTATATAAATGTTTGTGTGTATATAGCTCACAGTAGGTGTATGATTATATGCATGCTTGTGTGTAAGTGTGTTTACCTACATGTATGTATGTATGTATGTATGTGTACAAGAAGTATGTCCATGACTGTACTTAGCTGTAGAGTGATCAAGACTGTTTGGTGGGGAATGAGGGGGGTCTGGGAGGTGGGGGGTGGGGGGCGGTGTAGGGTAGGGGGGGGGAGGTAAGGGGGGGGGAGTGGTCAGAGCACCGGGCCTCCTGCATCCCAAATCCCAGAGGTTGTAAATCTTCTCACCATTTGTGTACGGTCCTCGGTCGTTATGATGCATCGTTAAGAGGACACTTATGGTACACTGGAGAGACTTGATTCCTCCAATATATGATAGTAAACAGAACCAGATTAACAAAAATGGGAGTGGCCTGTTTGTTTGTTGCTCGGAATAGTTTGGAGGAATCAGATGCATCAGATTTATCGAACACTGCACTTCCCCGTTGAAAACACTGCACAAGTAAATAAACTCAGATTAACATTCGTGTTTTTCTGCTTGAAGGAATATCAGAATCTACAGAAATATCGCAGCTGGTATCAGTGTCATACAAGCACTATTTTCCCCCTCCATAATCCATATAGTCTCAAACGATAGACAACATATTTTCGCTAAACTTATTGCTATAGTTAGTTTCTTAATTAAAAGCCATACCACAGAACAGACAGACATAATAATATACAGTAGATGCTGCATGTTTTAATCCAAAGAATGGTAAAATGAGCATCACCCATTTGAACTATACAACACCATGCACAGGTATATCAGACTTACTCATTATCTGTCACAAAAAGAGGTTGTTTGTTTTCAGAGACTGTATCAGACAACACACACACACAACCAAGGAAAATATTCTCACTACGACCATTACTGTAGTCTAGAGGAGGAACAAGTCAGTAACAAAACACAAGCCAAGTAAAGAAGGGATGTCCATGGATTAACCCACTACAATCATAACAGAAGAATTTTAAAGGGATATAGTATAGAGACAAGCCAGTAACAAAAAGGCAAGCCGAGTGAAGAAGGGATGTGTATAGATTATCCCACTACTTTTATAACTGAAGGGTTTTAAAGGGATGTAGTATACTTTTGGTAAGTTATTAAAGCACCTTCATTCCTCCATAGTATGCCAGGAAACAGGACCAGATTAAGGACCCTATGATCGTGTATGAGACTAGATGGCTTCTGATTCCTCCTGACTATCCGTATGCAATACTGGACTCAAGGTGGTGTTTGATATTGTGTTATTGGAGGGTGTCCACTGTCCTGGTAAGTTATTTGGTGGTATTTCTGATATTTGGTGTTATTTCTGGAGTGTGATGTTATTTCTGGAGTGTGATGTTATTTCTGATATGTGATGGTATTTCTGATGTGTTAATTTAAGGTAATATTTGGTATTGTGGTATTGGAGGATGTACACTGTTTTGGTGGGTTATTTGGTGATGTTTATAATGTGTTAAGAGTGGTGTGGTGTGGTGATGGAGTGAAGAGTGGTGTGGTGTGGTGATGGAGTGAAGAGTGGTGTGGTGTGGTGAAGGAGTTAAGAGTGTTGTGGTGTGGTGTTAAGGTGGTGTCTGTTAGTGTGGTTTTGGTGGTGTTGTGGTGGATGATAATTATTGGGCTATTTTGGAGTTTCACCCAAGGTGGTGTGGTGGTATACAGTGAAGTTATAGTGTTGATGTGTGTGTGGAGTTTTGGCAGTGAGAAGTGATAACATTAATGTACCGGTATATATTATCATATTATATGCCCATGTGTGAATGTAAGGGGGGGAGATTCATTAATTATTTGTGTATTTATATTATTTATGTTTGTGCATTTATGGTAATTATATTGATACCCAGGTATTTTGAATTTATTGGATTATTCAATTTTGTATCTTTTTCATGTTCATTAATAATTACTGGTACCATATTAACTCAGTTAGTAATGTACATTTATGTGTATTTTAATATATGATGCATTATGTTAAATGGGTATTTCAGTTACTTCTCCAACCAACCCTAATTAACATGACTATGGTATATTTAATTTAATAACACAGGAGAGGAAATCAGGTAAGAGTAAGGGAGGGAGTGGTGTATTTTACAGTATGTGCGGTTCGGCTAAGTCGGGTGGGTGACCTAACATCCTTAATTTCCAGTCTTTTAAAACTCCCTGGGACTGGTGTTATATACACCCTCCATTGGGAGATAACCGGGTCGTAACAGTATGTATTTAAGGTGTTGTGTATATGTATTTAATTAAGAATATTGGTGTGTGTGTGTTGGAGGCTGGGTGTTGTTGTTGTTGTTGTTGTGTGTGTGTGTGTGTGTGTGTGTGTGTGTGTGTGTGTGTGTGTGTGTGTGTGTGTGTGTGTGTGTGTGTGTGTGTGTGTGTGTGTGTGTGTGTGTGTGTGTGTGTTAGAGGCTGTGTGTTGTTGTGTATATGTATTTAAAGGTGTTGTTATTTCATGTAAGAGCATTACTAGAGGTCTGCTGATTCTTCCATCCATCCCATGCCACGAAACAGGTCCCTTTAATCCTGGACCGAGGTATATAGTCTGTTTGGTAGCATAGTTGGAAGGAATCAGTGACCCTCTATTTCCACCACAACAGATTATACCCTTAATTTGGCTTCAGATATTGCCCAGTCCAGCCAGATGAAGAAGAAGAGGAGGAGGAGGAGGAGGAGGAGGAGAGGAAAAGGAGGAGGAGGAGAAGGAGGAGAAGAGGAGGAGGAAGAGAAGAGGAGGAGGAGGAGCAGGAGGAGAGGAAGGTGTAGTAGTGGTTATGTGGAGGGAAGGAGGAATAAAGGGGAGGGGAAAAGGAGGAGGAGGAGTAGGAGTAAGGGAAGATGAGGAAGAGGAGAAGAGGAGGAGGAGGAGGAGGAGGAAGAAGAGGAAGGTGTAGTAGTGGTTGTGTGGAGGGAAGGAGGAATAAAGGGGAGGGGAAGTTAGAGGAGGGGAGATGGAAAGGGAAGGAAGAAGAGCCTTAAGGTTTTAGATGCCATGCAGACTGACGCTCTGGCTGTCTCACTGATGCATATCTAAAATCCCCACTCTGTGTATCTGTCTAGACTATTTTTTTTGTCAGGAAGTTCGCGTTAAACTTATGATTTTTATTTGGTAATTGAATTATTATTCTATGTAACTTATTTATCTATTTACCTATTTATTTGTCTGTATATTTATGTATTTACCTATTTATTTGTGTGTGCATTTATTTATATACTTATTTGTTTATTTATTTGTTTGTGTATTTATTTATATACTTATTTGTTTATTTATTTGTTTGTGTATTTATTTATATACTTATTTGTTTATTAGTTTGCGTCACAAATTACGTATTAAATGAGAACAACGGGAACAACAACCATATTGAGGGAATCAGTCGTAAGTTCCCACCACCTCTCTCCTACATCATCTCAGCAGCGCCTTTAAAGAGAGTGTAAAGAGGGCCCTTCCAAGCAGTGTGTTGTGTTGCAAGCCAATCGATTTCATGACGGGAACAGAGGAGCAAGGGGAGGAAATCTGCTTGTTCACTCTCAGCACGGCATTCACTCACTCTACACATGCAACACACTTTACAACTCAACACACACACTTCATCACTCAGCTCATTCCACACTCAACACACTCCACCACATTCCACCACTCAATTACGTCCATACGGAACTCAGTACACACTCAACTCACTCCACACTCAACTCACTCCACAATCAAGTCCTAACTCCACACGCAATTCACTCCACACTGAAACACGCAACGAGGAAATCTTCTATAGATAGCTGTTTTATATAATTATGTACTGTATGGGTAATACCTTTATATTAATTAGATATTTCTGGTTCAGCATTGATTATTCAGGAAATTTCATTACATTGTTGACCTACGTAAATACTGGCTTAGTTATCTAGTTTACATTTAATGAATTTGTAATGGGGAACAGAATGTAGATGTATACTATACATATGCCCACTTACTCTTCAATCGTTGTAGTTCCATAATCATCAGTTCAATATTTGAGTCATTGTCAAAAATTTTACTTAAGATAATCTGAACAGTCAATACCGTACTAGAAATATTTGAAAAAAAAATTGGGTAGAAGGTGCTAGCAAATTCTAAGTCCTCGCAGTAAATTAAGAGGGACATTGTTTTGAGGGCGAATTGGAGTCTCTATAGATTCCCCCACACCATGACTCATCAAACAGGACGTAAGCTGAGAAACTTAGGGAGCCTTTATCCTGGCATAGTTTGAAGAAGCCATACATACATACATACATACATACACCTCTAATTCGGCCACAACACACGACCCCCTTCAATAATCCAACCCTGCCCTAGTCGCTTTTCACACCCGCATCTTTTTTTCTTCTTTTTTTTCGACAAAATTATTCGTTTTGTTCTCATAAGATTTTTATTAGTGTATTTTTGTGTTGCTTATTTCTATTGAGGTCTAAATCGTATCAGAGTATATTCTTTCGTAATCCATAAAGCCCTGTTTATATACCAGTGCATCCTTGTGTTGTCCCCTTTATAACCCATAGTGATATACCGTAGCCTGTGTTGTAGTAGGAAGCATTTTACCAAAGGAACACCTCACATCACAACAGCCTGGAGGATAGTGTGTAAGCAGGTGTATTGTAGCCTTGGATACAAACTAACTTACCCAGGACATCCCCAAATAGCCCAGCATAATATATTCTTACAAGTTGTATAGGCCAAGACATCACCGTATAATCTAGGACAACTTTACATATTCCAGGACACAGTTTTCACGGAACTATGCAAAGGAGCTGAGTATATCAAGTGTATTAAAGGGGTGTGGGAGTAGGGGGAGTAGGGGACAGGTTTGGGGGGGGGGAATTGGGGGACAGGCTTGGGGGGGGGGGGGGTAGAAAGCCTGTCCCCTATTCCCGCACCCCCTTAAAGTAGTCTGAGCCTTAGAATAGTTTGGGAGAATCATTTGCTGCTCCGTTTTGCCTGCATTTTATTACCCCCTTTACTTAAGTGTCCCAGAAATTAATTTAAGCCTCACCACCCCAACCTCTTCAAACCCACTTGAGCGTCACACGAACCTCAACAGCTGACGGCCACTTTCTCACCTTTAAATTAAAAACAGATGCTTGTAATGATATCCTAATGAAACATAAAAGTTGTTTTAATTAGCCCAGAAATAACAGCTTACTCCTCATAGAATAAACATGCACTCACGTCAGACAAGTTTATATAATCATAAGCCTCAGTAAAATGTCCAAGCGACCTGCAATTATTCCACAGATAAACAAACCCACAGTTATATGTTCACCCTCGGTTCAATGTCTGGATCCATAAGGTTTTGTTGAAGAGTGAATCCCCTGACACAACATTGACCAAGGAAGGCGTGACTTTTGAACGATGTGACAGATAATTGATAAGGTGTGGCGACAAAAACCTGGATTACTTGATTAGTTCTGCTCATTCGAATATAGATAAGGGAAAAATATATATATATATACTAAACACATTGAAGACCCCCCGTGATGCAGTCAGATAACTTAGAGGTTAATGAATCCTTCAAACATTGCCACGAAACACCACCTATATTGAAGGAAGGAAGGAGCTTGTTTCGTGGCATCTAGTCAACAGGAATCAGAAGCCACCAAGTCTCATTCATACAAGATCACAAGGTCATTATTAAAGCAGGGAAACATAAAACTAATAGTGCTAGTAGTATTCATCTTCAACATCCTCCATCTCCTCATCCTTCTCCTCCTCATCGACATCATCATCATCATCATCATCAACCATTGTCATTCCACAGTAACACGAAGGCCTTCCCTAACGTTCTCTAATCCTCCTCTGTCTGTTGTTTGTGTGCTCCAACCCATCCCTCATTTTTTGAACTCGGTTTTCTTTATCTCCCATTCCTATACTCTCTAATCATAATTTCTCTCTGTTGGACGATTTATGTGATACCTACAGATTTTTTTTTTTTTATAAATTATATTTCACTACGTAACTCCATGACGTTTGGTCAAATGCCTAACTAAATATAATTTTCCCAGAAAAATATTCTTGAAATGGTACAGTTTTTTCGTCAAATTAGAGTCTTGTGGCAGCAAACAAATGCCATTAAAAAAAACACACACACACACGCAACAACAATATATTAAAGATGGATATAAAGCTGGAGTACCGTACATGTAATGCCACTTAGTGTGTGTGTGTGTGTGTCAGACGAGAACCAAGTGGCGACACAACTTACAATAAATTAAAGAAAATAGTAGCTGCTCTAATAACCAGACTGACTGGCTGACTGACCGACTAACCGTGCCTGTCTCACTGACTGGCACCATCACCTGACTGGACTGACACTCTGTTCCTCCCTGCACTTCCTGACACAACCAGACTAACAGACTATCCTTTCCTCACTCCCTAACACTAATTAAGAGACTATCCTTGCCTCACATTGACATGGTACAGGTCACAGGTCACACCAACTAACTTACGCTGTGTTGTGTTGACTCCTGGCACACTGACAGATTCCAGAAGTGGTTGTTGGACTGACTCCTACAGACGAGTCCACTCTCGTGTGTGTGTAGCCAACTCGCTATACAATGTACGGACGACAGGCACGTGACAGCCAGCAGGAGCTAGCTATGGGCACGGCACGTCTTCGGGTACGGACAGACGGGGTGACGGGAAGGGTAGCACGGACGGGGGCGTGACACAGGAGGCCGCAAGGGTACCCGGAACACTGTGTGGTCTTGCTGGATGGCGTGGCAGGCAGGCAGACAGCTACACCACCATCACCACGCCTCTGCTACACCCAATGCGCCGTCGCCGCTGCCGTCCTCGCTCAATACCTTTGGTCTTCATTCACTCCAGCTGATACAAGTCCAGTTTTTATTTTGGTTATTATAAAGGAAAGCAAATCTGACTGGATAGGTGTCAGCAGGGATTTTTCTTGACTGATTTTTTTTAAAGTTTCTGCAGGTTTTGTCAGAACCGTCGCAGTCATATTTTTATCGATATCATTTCGGTGTTTATTCAATCAAACCGATTAGTCTGTTGAATTTGGAGACAAAACGGATTGCTTGTGCTTCATAATTATGAGGGTCACCTTAACCTTTCTTTGTCTGTGTGTGTGTAATAATAATAAAAATAATAATAATAAACGGTTTATTTACATAGCAGTCAGAGACTAAACACATAGGGGAAAATTACATTAATATTAATTCTAAGGTCTATAGGCTACAACTTGGAGACATACAGTACTAGTTAATTTAAGTGTGTGTGTGTGTGTGTAGTACCTGCTGCCTTCTACAGTTTTGGTGGTGGTGGTTGTCGTATCATTTTCTGTCAGCATCTTGAACTTGATGTCTCCAGCTGATGTAACATTTCCTCTCTCTCTCTCTCTCTCTCTCTCTCTCTCTCTCTCTCTCTCTCTCTCTCTCTCTCTCTCTTTGGTTATGTCACGCATTTGGCTTGTTTGTTTAACCATCTGAGAGAAAAATATAAATGGATGTAGTTAATTTATTGGCTCTAAACTGTCTCTACCATAAGGAATCAAGGATGGAATAATTACTAACCCTGTCCAGTAAAGCAGGAACAGTAAAATTAATGTTGTTATGTTTGGTATATAGTCTGGTAAGGTTCCTCTGTCGTATTGTTGTCGATATTATACATTAAACAGTAAACACCTGTACACATAAGGTTTACCCTACCCAACCCATCACCATCGTATGCCTTGCTCATTATTGTGCTCTTTATGCTCACGTTCCCAAAAGTGTAACAGTATTATTGGGACAAAGGAAACTCACCAGACCAATTTATAATGTGTCGCCATCGTAGCCAATTTCTTAGCTGGTTATAAATTCTTACTGAGGTCGATGTCTTTCAGTTCTTCTTGGCATGGACGCTCCTCGAAGCTCGAAGGTGGCTACTCCCTACAAACATGTGAGTAATACATTAATGGTTTGGGCGTTCCTTAGGACCCGAAACACTCCCCTTTTTCTCTTCCTATGCGCTCGTCCTTTCCTTCTTTTTCCTTCGTGTGTGTTATTCTCCTCTCTGTCTCCTTCTCTTATGTATGTATGTATGTGGTAGAGGGACTTTCTCACCTACCACAGTGTTCGTTTTTTCCGTTTTAATTCAGTCATTTTTACTTGAGACGAAGGGGTTCTTTCTATACTGTACGTTAGCCTATATAAAATAAATTGGGATTAGTCCAAGTATATTATCTATAAGCTTTCAGCCAGTATCATGAAGAAACCTTTTGATATCCAGTATAAATAAAAGCCATTCTCACCTCACTCCAATATTCTTACGACCACAGATAATTACAAACCCAACCTTAAAATAACCAACCAAAGTGGAAACAATGCAACAGTGTCATACGAGATCGAATTTAGTTTCCTGTTTCCTCCAAGCTGTGCTATAAAACAAACCCCTCGCTCGTATCCTAAAGCACTCGTCTGTTTCCATGCATAGTCTGGAGGATTCAGTAGCCCTCCACCCTTTGCATATTTCCCCATTAAATTAATAAAGGACTCTAGCTGTGAACGTGTATGAGATTTGGTGGCTTCTGATTCCTCCTGACTATGCCACGAAACAAGCTCCTTCAATGTAGGTGGTGTTTCGTGGCAATGTTTGAAGGACTCACTAACCTCCAATTTTCTGACTGCATCACGTGGGTCCTTAACTCTTCCAATTTCGTGAGACAGAATTTAGGGAGGGAGCTGGTGGTGGTGTTTAGTTACGTGTCATACATAATACATAAACAAAGGAATACACACAGGAATATGGATGAAAGACCTTCGAAAAACAACACAACCAGGGCAGATATTTAGGGTAATTTTAGGATGATTATTATTATTTTGTTCAGTAAATAAGTAGAGTGGATGTATAGTGGTCGCAAACATTCCCCTTTCCTGTCAGTAATAAGAAGTCCTCTGTGTAGTGAATAGATTTTGGTGACCTACATGAATCCTCTATCTATTTTGGGATATCGGAAGGTTACTAATTCCTCCAAACTATACCAGGAAACAAAACAGAACACCCATGTGGAATTGTACAGGGGATGTGTTTTATAGGTGAGTTTGGAGGCCTATATTGACTCCAAAGTAAACACAAAAGGTTGCTTCCCTTAACGGGGTGTGGGAGTAAGGGACAACAGGCATGGGGGGGGGGACTGGGAGGGGGTGCGGGAATAGGGGGACAGGCTTGGGGTGGGTAGAAAACCTATCCCCTATTCCTGCACCCCCAAGCCTGTCCCCTACTTCCGCACCCCCTAACCCCCCCCCCCCAAGCCTGTTCCCCTATTCCCGCACCCCTTAACCCCCCCTCCCCTAAACCTGTCCCCCTATTCCCGCACCCCCTCAACCAGGTTACTTATATAATTGTTGTATCTACTCGAGTGAAGAAGCTGCTGTGTGTTGCTGTGTCGTGTGTAAATGTTTGAGGTTCAACTGACAATGCCCAGATCTTTAGTAAGAGGTGTTGGTGGTGGAGGGAGGAGAGGGAAGGATTGGAAAGAGAAAGGGTGGAAATATTGGAACGGAAGGAGAAATGATAAGGGCAGATATTTTTTTTTTATGTTCTGACACTGGACATGGCTTCATCAAGCCCGTTACCGTGGCCCAGGTCAACTGCTGCTCACACACACACACACGTCACGACTTCTGAACTGGTACCCAGCCACAGAAAGAGAGAAGTGAGGGTAATTCCCAAATACTGCAGCTGTTATGGAACCAGTGAGGGTGTTTTACGACGTTCGGTGACCTTATAGTTAGTGTCTAACACTCAAATCAGAAGAGTAAATATTCTCAGACCCTCACATGAGAGGATCGATCTCCCGACCTCTAGGATATAAGTCCAGAACACTAACCACTCGACCACCTCCCCTATGGAAGTGAAAGTAGGTTACCGTAGAACTATATGTGAGAAAATAAAAAGAACAAGAAGAAGAAGAAGGGGAAGAAAAGGGGCGAGGGATGGATTAGGCAGGAGAGAGATACAGAGGAAGGGAGATTTGAGTCAGGGGGTTTAGAAGATTGGATAAAAGGCAGAGAGAGAGAGAGAGAGAGAGAGATCAGAGGAGAAAGGGAGAGGGAGAGAGAAGGATGCTTATAAGAGGTTAAGAGAAAAAGGCAGAGAGGTAGAGAGAGAGGGAGAGAGAGAGAGGGGGGGGGGAGAGAAGGATGGAAGGTGCGCACTCTCACCCATTCACCACCACCACCACCACCTCCACCACCTCCTCCTCCACCAACACCAACAGCAGCAGCAGCAGCAAGCGGGTCGATCACAGACATCGACCACCACCACCACCACCACCACCACCAGGGGCAACAGTAGTCCAAAGTCTCTTATGACATGGGGAAGTTTGGGTTCTGCCTGGGAATCTACTGTAGGGGAGGTTTTAGTGATGATAATGATAGTAGTAACGATAATGATGATGATGTTGTGATGATGTAGATGATGATAATAATAATGATAATGATAGTAGTAACGATAATGATGATGATGTTGTGATGATGTAGATGTAGATGATGATGATAATAATGATAATGATAGTAGTGAAGATAATGATGATGCTGTTGTAGAATATATATGTATGAATATGATGATGATGATAATAATAATGATAATGATAGTTGTAAAGATAATTCTGATGATGTTGTAGATTGTAGATGTAGATGATGATGATGATGATGAAGATAATAATGATTGCAGTAATGATAATGATAATGATGGGTTGGGTTAGACTATAGTTGGTGCAGGTTAAAATAATAATGGGGATGAGGTGGGATCAGGTTGGGTTAAATTGAATGTCAGTCACTGGGAGAGTAAGTGAGTAAAAAAAAATGCAGCTTAAACACACACACACACACACACACACACACACATGTATATACACACAGCCGGGAAAAGAAAATATTTAATCCAAGAGATATAGCCCCCTTTCCCTCTCCCTTTCCCCCCTCTCCCCTTCCCCCCTCTCCCCTTCCCCCCTCTTCCCCTTCCCCCTCTCCCCTTCCACTCTCCATTCCTCCCACTCCCCCTCCCTCCCATTCCCATCCGCCAAGTCCCCATTCCCTCCCTCCCCTGTCTCCCCCACTCCCCTGTCTCCCCCACTCCCCTTCCACTCTTCCCCTCTTTCCTTCCCTTCCGTCTTCCCTGTACAATGAGATACTTCGATACATTGTCCCTCCCTCCTTCCCTTCCTTCCCTTCCTTCTCCCCTGGACAATGAGATACTTCGATACATTGTCCCTCCCTCCCCTACCCCAGTTCCAGCTGTAGAGGGCCAACGAAGAGGGTCTGTTTCCTCCGACTTAATTGTTTGGAGGAATCAGAAGTCTCCATCTCCTCTCCTTATAAATGAATAAATACATTAATAGATAAGGTTAAATATTTTGTTCTCATGACCTATGGGAGTGGAATGATTTATCCAGTAAGTAATGTTGTGTTGCCTGAACTTCTCTACCAACATGTTCTTCCTTTAGTCTGACCCACTTCCCTTCTTGCTGGACCGCTCGCTTCCTTTACCCTCAGAAAAATAATAAATAAATAAATTAATTAAGACATTAACAGGAGGCCTATTAAAATGAAGTTCAGTCATATTCATTCCCCCTTTTCACGTCATATAACTCTCTCTCTCTCTCTCTCTCTCTCTCTCTCTCTCTCTCTCTCTCTCTCTCTCTCTCTCTCTCTCTCTCTCTCTCTCTCTCTCTCTCTCTCTCTCTCTCTCTCTCTCTCATCTACACACATATGCGGAAAAGGAGAGAAAGAGAAGAGAAATGCGTACTCCCTGAGAAATTATACTACTCAGAGTAAAAGCTTAAAACCATAACCTGCATGAATACACTAAAGTTTACTTACAGAGCCTATAAGTATAAAATAAAAATATCATGGGCTGAGTCTAGACATATAATAGCCTCTTGCTGGGTTGGGAAAAGAGCACACACTGTCCCTCTAGAACAAATTTGGGTAAACCTCTTAGGTATTTCCTTTACACTTTCTAATTACTATGGAAAATGAGAAATATGGAGAGAGATGTTGTAGATACAGTATTTATATTAAATTTTATTATAAGAAAGCAAAATTTTATGTTACAGGTTTTTTTTTATAGGTGTCAATATAGATTTTGATGTTTTAGACGTAATTTTTATATTCATTTTTAATTTCCTTAAACATTTTCATTGTATTCCTTAGGATTTTTAGGTAATTATCCCTTACATTATATTTCTTCCAGGACAAGAAAGTAGGCCGTGTCCTTCACGCCGCCTTCGCCGCCGCCCCGCCGCCGTCGCCGCCGGCGCCGCCGCTGCCGTTTTTTAATAATTATTTTTTTTATTTATTTTTTTAATAATATATTTTTTTATATATTTTTTTTTTTTTTTTTTTGTAATTTACCTTTTTATTATTATTATTAATATTATTGTTATTTTTTTATTATTATTTATTTATTTGATTTTTTTTTTTTTTTCATCGACGCCGACGCCGCCGCCGCCGCCCCACCGCCGCACCGCCCCGCCGCCGCCGCCACCGTCATTTTTTAATAATCACTGGTTTTTAATTTTTTTTTTTAATAATATATATATTTTTTAATATTTTTTTTTATTATTATTTTTTTTTTGTAATAAACTTTTTTTTTTTTTTTTTTTATTTATTATTATTATTATTTTTTTTTTCGTCGTCGTCGCCGCCGCCGCCCCCCCGGGTGGAAGTTCCCCAATTGGAGAAATACTTGAATTTGCCGCCATAAACTGGTCGTTGCAATGTGCCAACAGGAGTATGCATTGTGCAAACAACAAAGTCCCCAGTGATGATAATGATCTAAACATCTTATTATGCCTACTGTCAATACCAATGCAAATAAAAGAAATATATAGAATGTTTTCCTATAGAAGAGCATATGTAAATAATTAAACATGCAGAGTCAGAGATAGTTTATAATTATTAAAAGAGCATTATGTAAATCATTAAACGGAGTCAAAGATAGTTTAAAATTATTTTAATATGAGCACATTGAATTTGTTTGGGTTGATTTAGGTAGGTATAGCGTGTGGAGAATGTCGCTGGCCGTGTAAACAAACAAACCTCTTCCATCTCTGTCAGTGTTACCAGGTGAACAGAAATTTATCTGTTTAAGAAATTTTGAAGTCCACACAAGGAAATTATATAAAGGATCGTTCAAGAATAAACAGGAAAATTTCTACCTGACGAAAATACCGATCTTCAATGTTCAAAAGTAAACATGAAATTATTTAGGTATAATAAAGAGAAATTCTGATGTAAGAGTTGGGGTAATTTCGTCAGACAAACATACCTGGCAACACTGTTCTTTGCTGATATTGGCAGAGGCATCACTTGACTGAAACTGTGAACCACCACATTAATTTTGTATACAATAAGAAAAATAAATAAATGAAGCTTGTCCAAACGCTATAAACATTTCTAGAAGTGACAAGAGGACTAGAGGAGTCATTAATTAATCAGCATAGACAACACACACACATACATACATACACCCCTTGACACACATACACACACGTAAATACACACACACACTCTATTAAATACAACAAGGAACCCTTTAATTAGTAAACAGAGGTGGTAATGGCAGGGTGGACAGGGAAGCGTGGTAATGTGTCCTTTTCCAAGCCAGCAGAGCCAGCCTTCCTTACCAGATTCAAACAACAAGTTGGATATAAAGAAGACCACGGCCTGTCAGACAAGGTATTTTTTTTTTTTTTTTTTTTTTACCACTGTCGTATACACCATGGATGTTCTTGATTACTGAATATGGTGTACCGAATTAATAATAAAATATATTGCTGTTTTTTATTTCATTGTTTTTACCCTCATTACCCGCTAACTTAACTATGTAAATATGTATTATTCTATGAAGTTTCGGTATTTATTGAAAGAATTACCGGAATATTTTTACAAGTTGCCACAACTCCATTTCGAAAATTTTACTATTACCAGTGTTTATATTTCACTATTACAAACAACTTTTCTATATACCATTTCTTCTGCAAATGCTGCATAACAGTAGTTACCTCTTATAGTTAGGTCCCGGTAGTCTGCCCAAGTTAGTTCCCGGTAGTGTGTCCCAGTCCAGATTAGGTTAGGTCAGGTCAGGTGATGTCTGACTAATTTCTACTGTATATATTTTCCTGCTTAGGTCCCGGTAGTCTGCCCAGGTTAGGTCCCGGTAGTCTGCCCAGGTTAGGTCCCGGTAGTCTGCCCTGGTTAGGTCCCGGTAGTCTGCCCCAGTTAGGTCCCGGTAGTCACACTAAATCCTTCAGGAAATATATATTTTTTCCAGTGAAATCCTGTTGTGGCAACTTGTAAAAATTTACCGAATTACCCTTGTGTAGCAGTGTTGCCAGATCCGGCTAGGTTCCAGTATTTTGCTTCAGTTATTTATTGTACTTTACCACGATTATTTCCCGGTAATTTACCTAGATTAGGTCCCGGTAGTCTGCCCAGGTTAAGTCCTGGTAGTCTGATGCGGTTTTGGTTAACGTTAGGTTAACCTAGGTCAGGTCAGGTAAGGTCAGGTTAATTTCATTTGGAAATGGGGCATTTGCGGAGGAAATGCCATAAAAGTTAGAAGAAAATAGTCTTAGAATGGTATAAAATAGTGGGTAATGAAGGTAGAAAAAGCATACGCAATAATGGTAATTAATTTAATATTTACCCTACTTAACATACATACCGTAACATAAATATGAGACAAGCTAATATGCATGATGAGATTGCTTTTTCCATACATCTCATAGGAAGGTTATACTCTTTTTAAATTTTAGTTATTAAACCATCACTACTTTTCTTGATTTATTAAACTTTTCCTGTATCTGTGACACTGGTTGTAATGATATGGTTATTTCTCCAGTTTGCGAAGATGCCAGACGCCACAGATGATGATGTAGCAGACAAGGAAGATGAGCTACCACAGGTATGGATTGGTATCATAGTTATTCAATGTTCATATACTGTATTGTATTATTGTATACAGTAAAGTATAGTCCCCTTCAGGTTTGTATGTACTGTACTGTATTATCCCCCATTTTATGACAGTGAACAATGGCTAGTGATATGCCCTCACTCAGTCACTACTGTGTTGTATTGGCTTGAGCCTTGCTGTGTAAGTTAATATATTAAAATTCTTTATTAACAAGGTGCACAGAAGGAGTTTAAAGACAAACTCTACAGGAATGTTTTTAGTTTTCATAAAAATGTGTTTTGTTTTATCACTAGATATAAACTTCTGAATACTTTTTACATAACAGCTGTGGATCATTGATGGAATTAGCCATCTGGAATAATATAAATACTGTACAGTAAATGTGAAAACATAAACTTTATGGACAGGACTGACTTTTGCCATCATCTCAATGTTATTGTGGTATTGATCTGTATAAACCATGGGAAGAAGGGTGGAATTCTAGTATATATTACACTGTTGATAATAACTTTTCATTAGCAACTTGCTAAGGTCAGTAACATTTGTGATGAACATAGACTACGGTACTTTAAGCTTTGAGTTAAAGTATAATAATACCTTACTGTAGCATTAAATAGACCTTCTTAATGTGCAGAAACATTGTTGCTCAACTTTATCACCCCTTATTCCCTATCCATTGTCACACTCTGATCTGGCAGGTTGTGAGTCTACGTTCAGGGGACCTGACGCAGGAGGAGGTGGAAAGTCTGAGGAAAGATGGAAAACTGGATGATCTTCTGAAGGGAGAAGAGAAGGAAGAAGTACAAGGCTGCAGAGAAAGAAGTGATGATGGTGAGAAAGCTAGAATAATTATCTGTGTTGTTGATGAAGAGATCCGTGATTTCAGTACAGCTGTGGACTGATAACTGGAGGTCAACCACACTGCCATCCTAATGTTGGGGTCCAAATTTCCCGTGGTAACAATAGGTGTACGGTAGTCATAGATCTGCATTAAGAGGTCCAGTTGGCTGTTTGTTTGAAAGGTATGTCCTACATGTCTAAAACAGGTTGATTTATGTCTTATTTGGAAATTTAGTTTACATAAACATTAAACATAAGCTGCAAAAACTATACATTGTGAATTGTGATAGGCAAGAAGAGATAACATTCCATAAAATATGAAGGTGTACTGTACTATAATTTCTGAGTGGAGGAATTATTGAACATTAGGCTATTCTTAGGTTGAAGATTGTTTTGAGTCATAATATGAGTCAGTCATTACATTACATTCAATATGGCAATGTGGTCACTGTGGGTAATGTATAGCCTACTGTAGCTAGAGGTAGGTGCAGGTAAATACTTAGTACCAGATAATGCATGATATATTTCAATATGTTGTTGAAGCTCCTCAAGCTGTCTGGCCTAGCAGCCCCAAGCTTCTGAGGAAGGCCATGGCCTAAACTGGGCTCTCCCATAGTGCCCTCAGAGAGTGTATGTTGTGTACATTGCAGTCTTCCATAATGTATTTAATAGAGTGAGGTGCTGTGTTGCATCCTGGATAGGTATCTACAATGGCTCCATCCAGCTTCTTTTGATATGTCAGAAGGGCCGGGTGGTGGCCACATCGCAGCCTGGCCAGGTGGACTCTGGCCTCACGGGGAAGGGAGAATTCAGATGGGTGGATGTCAGGAGGTCGTGCATGCAGCTGAGTGTTGTTCTTGAGTGTTTGGATGAGTGATTTTAGAATGGATATGTTTCTGGTAGACTGGTTTGGGGTGGGCAGGGTGTAAGAGATGAATTGTATTTGTGTATGGTATCGTGTACTGGGTGTTGTTTTGATGTTTCTTGGCATGTGTTGGTGTTCTGCCATGTAGTGTAGTGGATGGTGTTGGGTAGTGGATTCTGCAGCGTGTTTGTGTGCCTCTGATGTCAAGGTGATCCTTGATTTTGAGGACTTTGGTTTCATGGTGTAAGTGGTCTGTAGGTGTGGTAGCTGTGCAGCCTGTGATTATCTTTAGGGCTCTGTTCTTTGGTTTCATGGTGTAAGTGTCTGTAGGTGTAGTAGTTGTGCAGCCCGTGATTATCTTTAGGGCTCTATTCTGTATGGTGAAGGGTGTTGAGATGAGTCTCGGTGAAATTTGAGGACCAAGCAGGGCTTGCATAATCCATCACTGATCGGATATATTGTTTGTACACTGTAGTTGTGGTTTCTTTGTTGTGTCCAAATGTTGTGCTGGCAAGTGATCTAAGGGCATCAAGATTTTGTGTGCATTTATTCTTTATGTTTGACGTGTTGTGTGAATGATATAGATGTATTGTATGTTATGCCAAGTATTTTGGGTGTGGTATAGGTCTATGGTGTGGTGTGGTATGTAGCGGTGTTCAGCGTTTCATTTGGTGAGAAGAGTGGCAGTTGACTTGGTGGGTGCTATTTTAAGTCTGTTTGTGGTGAACAAGTCATTAAGTGTGTTGAAGTAGGGTTGGAGAATGTAAGTGGCTGTGTCTGCATTTCTGTGTGTACATGTGAGTGTTATGTGTCTGCGTAGGAAGTTATGTTATGCACATCAGTATGAAGTGGTTGACTTTGTGATTCCAAACTGTCATTTGTTGACACCCAACATCTGCATAATTTTTTGTGAGATAAAATTTGATTCATTGTCTTAATTAAATGAGATAAACCTTTGTCTGAAAATGAAAATTCAACAATGTGGACCTTCAATTATTATTAACTTATTTTGCTACACAACCTTTTTCTCAAAGTTCACCATAGTATAGGACTATCAATAGTACTTATTGCATGACAGTGCACTTTCCCTGGTCAGTTTTGATGAAAACACTGCAGTTCCTCACCTTTTTCAGACCCTCCTCCTGATGGCAAAATCCTCTTCCGGAAACCAGTGAAGAGGGCCAGTGAAGGTAGTGAAGAAGGAGGAAAAAAGAACTCGAAAAAGCTCAAAAACAGAGCGGAAAAATCAGATGGTGACAAACTCATCAAGAAAGACAAAAAGAAAGCTGCTCAAGAAATAAAGCTTCTTTCATTTAATGAAGATGAAGAGGAAGAAGAAGATTAGCATTAGATACCGTTAAGTGTATAGAGATCCATGTACGTCACTTTTGATATTATTATCGTTTATAATCAAGTTGTTTGGTTTTATTTGACCTTTCATAAGGCTAGAAATATTTAGAAATTCTGAAATGTTTTTAATTAGGGGTATACAGGATATTATTAGGCTATACATTTATAGTTCTGATGCTATGTTTCTTCCAGGAACTTCATACAAAGGGTTAACCATTTCAAAAGTCTGCCACCTTTCCCTGCTCTAACATTCCCTCCCTTTTATTTTATTTTTTTGATGATACTTGTTTTACCTCCATGTTGATATTGTAACTTTTCTTAATTTTCCCAAATATCCTTTGGCCTGTCTACCCTGCACTGCTCTCTCTATGACCTTCTCTTCTATGATCCCATGCTTACCCAATATGGTATTGTTTCCAGACACTTCAGTTCCTTTACATTCTTCATCATTTTACGTCCCAAGACTATTTTATACCCAGTTCTATTTGGATTTCATCCAGTATGGCTGAAAGACCATTAAATTATTCTTGCTGACATTCACTCCACAATATTTACTACATAGGCTATACAACTTCCTGCATACACTATAAAACTCGTCCATTGTCTATTACAGTTTTTTCACTCTTTGAGGGCATCATTGTTGTCTTCTGTAAAAATATTCACCAACAACGGAGACCATTCTGCTCTATTTAACTTCTATGTACCTAGACCTCCCACTCTTGCTTTAATTTTCATGCAGCCATTCATGCTCACAGTGAACAGTCAAGGTAGCACTACATGCTCGTTTTTTTATCATTAACATTACTACCCCATTTCTCTTTTTTCAAGGGATGGGGAGGCTCTAGCACCAGTGCAGGATCCCTGACAGGCAAGGGGTCCAGCTCTAAAGCTAATTGAGCCTTTGATGGGGTCATTGTTAGAAAGTGGGGTCACCAACCCTCACTCCCCCCTGTATTGTAGATAATACAAGGCTGACTGCACTATCACAAGAATGGTGGGTGATGGGGACACCACTTCCCTACACTAGAATTACATACCTTAAGAATTCCTTGTTTCTAAGGCTCACACTTACACATATATCTCAATCTTCTCACACACATGTAGTTTCTCTCCCTTTACAATACCTAAGTCCCTTCCAACAGGCATCCTCGCATGCCATAGATCATAGCAATACAATAGCTCTTAAAGCTGTCCTTTGATACAGTCATTTGTATTTTCAAATACAATTTGAATTTAAACCTAAACCTTCTTGTTTTGTCTCCTCCCTACAACCTGTTTTCCACACGTGATGGTTCTACACTCCTACCTTTTGCTTGGAATCTCCAAGGTCTGTCATGGACCTCCCACTCATTCCAGGAATGTCAGAGGCTATGCTTCTTTGCTTATCATTCTCAAAGCATACTTCTCCCTCCAAATATCTTGAACCTTCCTTCCACACCTCCTACCCACTCTATCCCTTCTAACCACCTCAAACCCTCACTGCTCCACATTTGAAATTAAGCCCAATCAATTTGACAGCAACATACCTTTTGTAGTTGGCCACGCATAATCTCTTTTCTTCCTGCTATCCATATCTTATTCCCCCATACCTTGCTTTTATAGTCAATACTCTCATTTTTATGCTCATACTTTGTCTCATGTACCAGTATCCTCTTATTTGTCCATTTATGTCCATGTACCTTAGTGAAGTGAATTATATCCCATTTGTTGTTCATTTTTGAGTGCCATCGTAGTATTTGATACCTTATGTAGCTTAGTATTTGCTGGTTTCTCTTTTTATATTTTTTCATCGACTTAAATTACAAAACATTTTTATTTATCTATTATTTTGTCCCAACATAGTTCCAAATGCCCTATACGGCCTGGTACAAGTTATTGCATTATTAATTAATCAGTATTGTGCTATTTATTCCAGTTGGTTAGTGTGAGTGCATCAGTAGTTTGAATCCAGAGAAGATGAAGTATGACACACATGCAAGTCGACTGTGCAGAAGAGGATTATCTTGAATTTAGCCAACAGGTACAATCATGAGTTGTGGTAGCTGTACATCAGTAAAATTTTGGCATTTATTCAACTTTATTGTAATTTTTAGCTGTTGCCTTTTTAAATTTATTGAAGTGACTTTGCCAGGAAAGGAAATTTAAACAAGATTTTACTAAGATAATTTTACTATACAGTATTAGGCCAGGAGTTGGAGCAAGGAATATATTATACTGGAAGGATCTAAGGCAGAATACATGAGAAATTTAGTGAGAAAAATAGTAAGAGAGGGGGGGGGGTTGTAATAAGATAAAGGTGGAAAAGAGATAGTCAGAGTGACAGAGAGAGCCTGTCAGAAACAAATAGACAGAGATGGCTGGGTTGACAAACATAGAACACATCCATCTTTTAGCTTAACTTACCCACACATTCACAAATGAACCTTTACATTGTTTTGATCTTGCCCTTCTTTTTCACACTTCAAACATTATTAGCAACATCAACAAAATACATAGACCTTATACACCAACATTCAAACAGGAGTAATTAACACTCTCAGGCTCAGAGAAATCAAGCGTGGCATCCAACTTGTTTCTGTATTGTTGCAATCTTATGGCACTTACATATTTGAAGAAAGTATATTCAAATTAATAAAAGTTTTAAGTTATTTCAGTTAATGAGACTCATTGAGGTGTTTGAATAATGAGTGATGAGCCTGATAGTGTTAGTACCTTCCTAAATCAAGTCCTAGTATGTTTTCATTACATTTATTTATTTGTATTCAGTTTTCTACTCATGTACGATAACCTACCACTCACTACAACACACTCCTACACCCAGTCATCAGATAGTGGTGAAATATAATGAGTGTATGTTTTGCCGGGAATTGAATCTTGGATATTTGTAGTGCAAGTCATAAGCAACCACAGCATTAAGGATACGGTACATCAAGTAAAGCTGCTGTACTATAAAGTATTATCTTAAGTTTACCACAAGGGATAACGCCCTTCAAAATTTATCGCTAGGTTATCTGTCACTAACACTCAGACTCTAGAGAAAGTGCATGTTTATATTGTATTGATTACATGAACATTATCAATCTGATTTATACATTACTGTGAAATTCACTGCAACATGACAAAATCCCAGCACTTAGTTGACATTTACTGTGTGGTTGCATCTCTTGATTTGTTGTGCTATTGATAAAGGTTCAATTCCTGGGAAAACAGACAAACTCTTAAGTCTCAAAAATGGTTAATTCTTATTACTTTCATCGTATATGCTTCCTTATTGCTACGTTTATCTTTTTTTGTTTACTGTTGCAGATTTTGATTATTTGTTAATAGCTCTCCCAATATCCTTTCTACACTTTTAATAACGCATGCAGTAATGAATTATGAAAATGAAATAAACTAAGGAAGAACCGTTGGGCACAGGTTAGGTTATAATTGTGTTATAGGTCTAATCAGCAAGAAACAACTTAACCATTATTGATTATAAAGCATGCTGGGATTTAACACGATAGTAGGCTGATGATTGTAAGTGTTCTAGAAGTTCCTGTACTGGATAAATCTTATGGACTATAAAAACAGTCTTAGAACTTTTCCTCTGGGGGCGAGAGACTTAAGCATTGGATTAAGTTACATTTTTTATTGGTATCACATTGCCCCAATCTGTAATATGGCAAGAAAATGTGAAAATAAGTTAAGTATCATAAATTGCACTGGTATTAGGTAGGCTATGCCAATACTGTACACCTAATATAATTTAAGTGCCAAGGAAGTTGGAAAAGAGTTAAGTGTCTTTCATATCATACAAAACCTCTAGGCATAATGCTGTGGGACTGCTCAAGGTTAAGTGTTCATTTCATAATTTATTGGACCTAGCTGTACTGATCGTGCACATAAATTTTCTTGCTAATTGTATTTGTCATGGCCATCTTGCCTTCTTTAGCTTAGGTTTTTCATCAGTATGTGGTCAGTGGTGAATAATACTGCAGTCTTTTGCTTTCTGCAATGTGCGTGGTATAATCTCAGTTGAGATAAACAATGGCAAAATATGAAAGGGAAGAGTTTTATTTGCACCAAGTAGAACATGATTTGTGCTTTGAACTATAAATGGAGTGGTGCCCATTGTTTTTATCTTATATTTATTGATTTCTTTTGTGTTATACATTTTTCTGTTTTTGCTTTTATGTCTTGCTTTTTATGTTTGGGTATTGTTGTGTTTTGTTCTTATGTTCTGACTTTGTGTCTTGATTTCTATATTTTGTGGGTTTGGTCTGTGTTATGCTTTTTATGTAGGGGTTTTGCTGCATAATGTCTGGATCTCTTACTCCGCCTCAGATAAATATTATACAGTACAGTATATAGAAATGGCTTTCCTACAAGGAGTTAGATAATGCTGGTGAACTATAGACTAATGATAATTTACATTGTCTAGAAACACTCTGGTTGATAGTATAAGTTGGTTTGTAATGAGACGTGGTGTTGGAAATTTAATAGCCATCATAGTACCAACAGCAGCATGTTCAATTAACCCTAGAATGAGAGATAAAGTTTAGTACATTTTATCACCTAGTCGAGCAACAGATAATTTTAACAGTCCCATTGAACTTCTGGTGAAATTAAAAAGAAGGATTCTTAGATTTTTTATGAGTACTCTAGGTTGTCTCTAAAGAGTTTTTATGAATTTTTTTGTTACATCACTCAAGTTGGAGCTATATATTTATTAAGGCAGTCTCTTAATGTATGGTTTGTAGGCAGAAATCTAATTTCCCATTTGCTGTCACTGGTCTTGTTCCTCCTTAACCACACATATTATCTTAACAAATGGCATGTTTTAGATTCTACTGTACATTATTCACATTATCTACAGCCTTTGCTCACCAGTATCCATGATCACTATATAATTTATAAATAACTATCATCGCAGACTTCAGACAGAGTCATCATACTAAGTACAGTGTATATAATTTTTTCAGTCCAGTTCATAATTAGTACAGTAATTATGAGCATCTGTGAATTCAGCTCAAGGACATCAGTACCAGGATTTTAGTTCATCCCATCATATAGGTAATTTGTGTATGTATTAGTATAATGTAGTATGTTTGTTATCCTTATATAGCATACAGTATACTTAAACAGTCGGATAGTATATGGTACAAGAATATTCTCGGAAAAGGGGGGAAAAAAAAATCGCGGTTCCGACCGTTTCTGTATGTCAAGATATTTTGAAGATTTTAAAAATATATACTATGCTGTATGAAAGCTTGGGATCAAGTGTTTTCTAAATATTATGGGCTATACCTAAGTGTTCCATCATAGCATTCGGGCTTTACAAAAAATATAAGAGGTAAGAAAGATACAGTATATGAGCTATGATCATAAAGCTAGGCTATGTAATGTAGTACAATAATGCATTGATTTTAATGTATAAATACTCTTGTTTAACAAGTATAAATGCACTTGTTGATGAGTCATAAAATCTGAAGTACTGTAGTGTTGCTATTATGTTAAATAATTAGAGGCTACAAATTTCACCAAATTATAGCACAAAGATCACCAGTAAATTTCTTTTGTCTTTATTGGGACAGTTAGGAGGAATGAGTTGCCTCCAGTTCACTACCAATATATTACACATCTTCAGAGATGGTATCAGTATGAGTTATATGATTAAGAGCAACATGCAAGAAAACTCATGGTAGAAAATGGTAGTATTCACTAATATTTGCAGAGATGTAATGTACAGTTTCTTTTTTACTGTTGTTTTTATATTTTGGTTTTCATCTCATTTGCAAAAAAATTTCAGCTAAACATAAACATGTTTCTTTTTTAGTGTTTTTATAGTTTGGTTCTCATCTCATTTGCAAAAAAACTTTCAGCTAAACATAATGCTTTGGTTCTCAATTGGTTAAACATAATTTGGAAATGCTTGCATTTCAGGTGACAAGCTTCTCAGTGGACTAGACAATGACAATTAGCAGGTATGAGTGAGCTGTTTGAAGGTACAGTAGTTTGAAATAAACCAACTAAATAATGGTGATCGTTGTGCACAAGAATCTTTCTTGTATACTGCCCTCTATGCTATAATTATATATATATATGAAAATGAAGTCAAGATAAAGGTTATATATATTATGAGTGGTGCCGATTTGTTTTGTCAGTATTTCTTACCCTTTTCCATCGTTTTAACATAATGCGAAGTCATCACTATCATTCAGTATTATATAATTTTCATCAATTTATTATCATCATCTTTGTCCTGTTGTCTTATCATGAATGATAAGGAATTTACCCTCCTTGTTATGCCAACGTGGTACATGAAACGTGGGTATACGAGCCCATAGGTTTTCTTCAAGATTACGTTAGGTTCGCCTTCTGTGACTCAAAATTGTTTCTTATAAGTGTAGTCAAATATAGGTATTTTTACTTTCAGCAATGGAATTTGCAGATATGTTTGTAATGATTATATTTTCTTTTGTTATACTAGTGTTTTTAAACTATATCTTATGAGATTTGATTAAAATGAATTAGATTAGAGAAGGTAAAAATTGGTGAAGGTAAGGCCAACTAACTTGGATTGTAGGTAAGGGAGAATTAAGATGAAGTAACTTGAGTTGTATTGGATAAGGACACGTTGCATTACCTCTGGTTATAGCCACTCGAGTTGGGTTGAGGCAGGTGGTGCTGGGTTAGGCTAGGGAAGGGTTACATTGGGTTCTTATAGGTTGAGCTGGTTTGAGTGTAGTAAAGAGGCTTATCATTAAAATATTCCACATTTTTGTTATTCTGGATAACTTTTATCTTGGTAGTACAACCTTTACATCAATCAAGATACACTGTTTATAGGTAACTGACCACTTCAAGCTATTCCAGGAAATAACTGCCTTAATTTTCGGTAATTTGATTAGTTTTTAGTGTAAAAATTGTTTTGAGGAGTCAGGAGTTCACCGACCAAAGAAAACCCGATTAAGGTGATGTCACACCAACGAGTTTACCTCGTCATCATAATGACATCTTCATAAATGAAAGATGAAGGAATCGACACAGACAGAATAAACAAACACGCTGGGAAATGTTGGGATACTTGAGGTGTGGTGATGTGAAAGCTGTTTGATCTGTCTGTTAATTAAGATGGTAAGATTTTGTTGAAATACTGGAAGAATATAATTCTTTTAAACTGTGTCACAGAACAGCAGCTATACTAAGGGGAGTATGTTTTGTGACCTACCTTGGATGATTTAGTAGCTCTAGTTTCGCCGACAACATCATAGGTCTCTTAAGTCTACCCGAGGGTACACTACACCAGAGAACTAATTAAGGTGAGGAGGCTACAACAAACACCTGGAGTGGTGGTGATATTATTATAACACAAGAGCAAGTACAGTACAGTACAGTCGACAACACCTCCATCTGCTCCACCTTGTCTATCTTTGCAATATTATTATGCTACCTTCGTCTGAGTGAACAATAATGACATATGAACGAAAGAGAATTGCGCTCGCATACTCTTTATCTCTCCTTACTTGACTAGTTTGTATCTCGGGCCTCATCAACTTGTATCCTAGAGGGAACTCGGACCCGGGTTTTCTGTGTTCATGCATTATTCTGGGATATATGTGGACCGCCTTGCAAAATTTAGTAAAGTTTGCTGAGAAATGGTAAAGTTGTCTCGATACAAGCAAACTAATAACAATCTTTTACGTTTATTATAAATGTACTGTTGATTCATGCGAGTAAGGATTGTAAGAAAGTTACAGGGATTTTGACAGGGAACAAAACCAGGGACGTATGAACATCTCAGGGGTAACTGTTTTACCATTAAGGACGCCGGGTTGATGTAGTGGTATCGTTTTCGCCTCCTGTTCCATTGGTTCCTGTTTAGAGATTCGTCATTGCATGCAGTCCTTACTGGGAGGAATAATGCCTTCTTGAAACGCCTTTGTGTAACATGGTCTGTACGGCCTAGCTCGGTAGAAACACTTCTAAATATTTATAGTATTCGATTTTACCCCTGTGTGTAATATCTGCGATGGTTCTAGGCGTATACTTTATGGGTTTTGCGCCCCAACGGACGCGAGTCCTTCCATTTTATTTCTTCGACTGTCCTTCTATTCCATCAATTTCCTTTGTGCTCGACGTCCCTCCTCTCAGCTCTCTGTCTCCTCACTCGAACATTATTCGTGGTGCAGGGAATGCCAGGCCTAGAGCTGTCTTTTTTCAATCTCTTCACTACAGTAATTGCCACTTTACATAGATTTTAAGAGATCTGCCTGCAATATGTTTAATATGTTTCTTTAAGATAGCATATCACTGGAGTATTATATACGTAAACTTCAGGCAATGTGTTCCAAAAGTCGACCGTCAGTACGCCCAAGGCAATCGAACAAATCCTAAGTAGCCACAAAGTGCGGTACGAGAATATGGCTTCCTTTACGATTATACAATATTATATACAAAGCTACTACCCTCTGACGACATAGCATTGAAAGATTGAAAGAAGAAATAAACATACCTGAGGCACAAACATCGCTTGAAAACACTTATTTTGTATGAGCAACACTGACAGCAGCTGACTGACTGACTGACGACTGACAAACATTAGGTCCCCTACAGCTCCACCATTGAAAATTGTTATAGAAGAATTTTTACACATTGGCTTTACAATCTGAAAAACTACTCGCACCAACAGAGTGCTGGAGTCAGTGTTCAGTGCCTCCAAAAACTATCCTAACTCTTTTGAGGTACCGGTAAACCAACTGAATTATCATATCAGTGACGTGATAATCAGTATATATGGCTACTTACACTTTGCTGTCTACTGTGAATTTCTTTTTTCCAAGTCATCCTATTTTTAACTGGTGTTTGTTTACAGACGATGATTCTTCAGAGTTTTTGTTTATCACGTTTTGGTAATCCGATACACACTACTTAGATGCTACTATAAAGCCAGATTTAGTAAAGTTTAGTGTAGCTGCATACGTATTTATCAACTTTACTACCAAACCAAAGCGAGTGATCGACAACTCATGATTTCACAACTATTTAACACAATTACAGATACATTTTGGAGGCATTGTACTGTACACCACTTGAAAAGATAATGTGCACCGTCTTACATGTATCGTGAAGTGAAGTAGTGTTAATATAGGACTGAAGGGAACTGTAGCCTACGTGTGGTGTGGAGTGGCCTCAGTCCACCTTGACGTCACCCATAACATAACTTAACGTCCTCATCTACTTCTACTAAACCTATTTTTGTTTTGTTTTTGCTTAAATAGAGCAAAACCTAAACCAATCTCAACCTTTTGGATATCTGTACTTGTGTGAAAGTTAATTTTTCGGGTTGGTTAGTTTTTATACTGGGCGTATATCTGTATTTCACTTTTAGTTCACTTTGACGCCATTCGTCCATTTTAGCCAACAGCTCTCGTGTATAATTATGTAAGAATGTACCTTTTTGATATACTCTATACATAATAGTCAGCCACAATATTACATAATGAAGTTTAATATTCTTTTAATACTAATGATAATTGGGGCATCATGAAGACCGCATGACGGCTTTGCCATGCCTACTTCACCACAGTTTGGAAGACAAACATCAATACAAACATCTCATGTTTGCTGCTGATATAATATTTTTCTAGTGATCAGTTCTAGCGCAGATCAAACTCATGTCATCGTTATCGTAAAGACTACATTTCACTTTCCTCATTAAGGACTCCTTACAAAAGTTAGTTTCAACTTTTTCAGTTTTGAGATGTTGCGTATTTATTTGTAGGTACCAGTCGATGCGTGATCACTAGTATAGCTTGTCATTATATCAGATGGTTCACCCTAGACACAATACACGTAGTTATATTTGGCCTTTCTGCTGAAAATAACCTAATGCCAAAAAGCTAGGTGGATCTTCAACCGACTGTAGTCAGATACAAATCATTTTCTCAAACAAAGATGAATGTCAACGTACTATAAAAGAGTTTTCTCTGCATTGATTTTTCAGGTTCGTAGTGTGGCGAAGGCTCATTTCGTCCCTGGTCATCTCGTCTTGGAGGACAGAGTTGCTGACACAGGAACGATTTCTGGACCTCAGGCTGTCATGAGGTGAGCTGGGCTGGCTGTGGTGGGTCTTAGGTAATGTGGGTGGGTTAAAGTGTGAGCTAAGGGTGGGCTGTGATTTCACAATGTTGAATAGAAGGCAGCTCTCGTAATGTGGATCTGGCTGACTTTGGTTGAAACTTGAAAAGGGCTTTATTCATTTGGGCCATGCAGGGTAGACGAGGTCGGCTGAGGTGACGGTGGGGATGGGTGAAGATGACTGAGAAGAGGTAAATTGGGGTTATAATTATGTGCTATTAAGGCGGACTGATGTGATTGGCAAGGAGCTGTGGGGCACAACATAATACACGTGGCTGTTGTACATTGGTAGTAAATAAATTATAGAATAATAGAGATTAAATTAATGTGGATATATGGAGATGAACCTAAAATTGCACTAGGTTGGACGAACTTAAGCTGGGATGAGTAGAATTAAACACCTATTTTTTGAGGGGAATAGCATGGACCTTAGTTTGTGAGTTGGGTTGGACCACACAGATTAACAAGTATAAGCTATGGGGACTAGGGTGGACTGAGGCTGAGGACATAGACACTAACGACAATATACAGTACAATAATCACCCCTGCTTGCTGCCACACTTTGACATGTCACTAGACCAAACTATCTCAATGAAAGCTCTGTTGCGTGTCATGAGGAGGGGTTGTATCAGGGTGGGTCGGTGGCGGGGCGGGGTGGGGCGGAGGGCAGGGTACAAGGAAAGGGACATACAAGAGTTATACAGTATCACATCATTGCTCCTTCCGGCATCTTGGTATTGGCATCTCCGTATCGGCAAGCTATTTAATTTCGGCAACCCCCACCCATGGAAGTAGCGGAAAATTTGCAACGTCGTATCTGAGTTTCATGACCAGCTACTGTAATGTCGGATATCTACATCAACAAACCCATCAGAGTAGTGTGGTATCTATAGGAAGTCAAATAGGTAGTCTCATGATGGGAGCTGAATCTTAGCAAGTCTATATCACCAACTAACTTCATGGAGGTAGCCAAGTAGTTTAATTTTCTTCTCATTCTTTATGGATTTAGATAAAAAATGTTCTTATAAAAATTGGTGGAATATTTTTTACGTTATCAAAATCTACAGTAGAGGGGATATTGAAAATCTGGAATGAAATCACAACACCAGCGCTTCGGTACTTCAATATTGGGGCCACATGCCAAGGAGTTCATGGGTAAGGAGATGACAACAGGGAACGACTCCATGTATAGGGTCTGTAGGGTCGTGTAGTGTCCTTACTTTACCCATGAGTTTTCTTGCATAGCGGCCCGAGCCTCACCGTGATAATTAAGGGTAGAGTATACTTTTGGTACATTGGAGCGCCTTGATTCCTCCAAAGTATACCAGTAAACAGGACCAGAGGAACAAAAAATAATGGTGTTCTGTCTGTTGCTTGGAATAGGTTGGAGGAATAATTTGCTCCTGAGTAACCAACACTGTATCCTCCTCTCCTTAATTAAAGGTGCCGGGATGAAGGCTTGCTTTAATTAAGGTATATATATTTATGGCTCCTTCGTCCTCCACCGACCCGCCACAATAACAAAAGCTACGACTAGTTGACACATACATATATAGCACTTGCTGGTGCAGACATGAACGACACATATATCAGGACCAACAGTGAGGGTCCATAGTCAGAACAGCGTCATGGCCTACCCAAACCTATTATAGAACAAAAGGTTGATAATTATATGAAAATAGATGAAATATATGACTTTTATGAGGACAATACCTTAATTTAACGCCTCTGAAAGGTAAATTTTGAAGTGTATTGTCGCACATTATTTTGCGAATATATTAAGTTTGATTATTTCACTACATTTAGACAGCTAACTTAACTTAAGGACCCTGTGATTGTGTATGAAAATTGTAGGCTTCTGATTCCTCCAAACTATGACAGGAAACAAGGTCCTTTCATGTGGGTGGCGTTTCGTGGCAATATTAGAAGGGCTCGCCAACCTCCAATTATCTGACTACATCATAGGGTCCCTTATATTAAGAGATATTTGCGGATGGGACCTTTAGCTTCATGAACCCTGGCGCATGTTGACTTCGTTTCTAAATATGATCCAAACTGGAGAGCCATCTTGAAAAACATTCTTGAGTAAAGGTTTAATTTAATTGATAAAGGTTACTTGGCCCAGTGGATGGTTAATTAAGTATTTGCTAATTGACTCGTACACCAGAAAGATGATGTCACGAACAGAGATAGAACTATATCTTTTTTCGTGTTATATACAGCAATTATTCGTATAGTTTTCATATTGTTCCAGGCGTTATTTGCTAATTGATTCGTACACCAGAAAGATGATGTCACGAACAGAGATAGAACTAAATATTTTTTCATGTAATATACAGCAATTATTCGTATAGTTTTCATATTGTTCCAGGCGTTATTCTGTACAAAACCTACAACTCGTGTCACAGACCTACACAACACCAGAAATATGTATCGCCAGTTTTCGAAGCTTGGGGAGTGGATAACGCTGTTTCTGAATATGACCGTGTTTAAAGGGAGAAGTTTTGTGTTGGTAAATTTGAAGCAACTGAGTCTTCCAAACTATTCCAAGCAACAGAACATCATTATTTTTTTTATTCATCTGGTGGTCCTGTTACCTAGCATACTTTGGAGGAATCAAGGCACTCCAATGTAAAAAAAAAAAAAAAAAAAAAAAACTCTAAGGGGTGATTTTCTTGTTGGTGAATTGGAAGGTCTCTGATTCCTCTAGACTATGCCACGAAACAGATCCCATATATAATACCCTATATGAACTATTGATGACGTCTGTTTTCAAGCACAGTAAGGAGGAATCAGTAGCTTTCCAATTCACCAACGAAAGAATCTCCACTTACGGCACCCGTGATGTCTTTGAAGGCTAATTGAAGGATCATGTTTCCTCCAAGTAGTCCAGAAAACAACGACAACTACTGTGTATTACAATGAAAGAAGTCTGTTGTTTCGTGGAAAGGGTTAGGAGGAATTCAGTAGTCTCCCAAAACCTCGACAACATCACGAGTACCTTTTATTAATTACCAAGGCGCCACAAAAAAAAAAAAAAAAAAAAAAAAACGGTGATATTCGGTTACTTGGATGTAGTAATATGCGAAGGAGGAAAATATGAGTGGTTTTGTTTTAACTAATATTTATCAGCAGTTTATATCGTGTGATTTCGTGTGTGTGTGTGTGTGTGTGTGTGTGTGTGTGTGTGTGTGTGGTCTTCATAAGTATGCAAGTTAATGCAACTGAATTCTTCATTGCAACCTCAGAAAATTTGCAGTGTCAGAAAATATTGCAGACATATTGTGTATAGTAACGATCAATTAGCATTAGTCTTTGCTAGGTAATGTAGCGCTTGGCTAGTGATTGTTGTTGTTGTTGTTGTTGTTGTTGTGCCTGGGAGTACCTCATATACACACCATATAATATCTAAATCTAATATTATATAAATGTAGCCACGACGCTGGGGTTGAGGCGACGTCGTGAACACGGTACAAAATCTTCACTGGACTATCCTACACTAATTATGTTGCACAGCTTTACTTACTTACTTCTTTGAAACACTGAACATACGTATTTATTTAGCTACGACATTTATACATCTTTGTCTTCCATACTGTACATGCGGCAGTATATACTCACTTCATCAACCTTTCGTCCAACCTTTCGATCGTGTCTGAATATTGGAGGCTTCTGATTCCTCCTGACCACGCCACGAAAACAAGCTTCTTCCAAATAGGTGGTGTTTCGTGGCAATGTTTGAAGGACTCACTAACCTCCAATTTTTGAAGCAGGTGGTCTAATTTAGTGTGTGTATTCTGAGCCTCCATTTGAATATCTGGAGTGCAGCTGTAATTCATTCTGTAAAACCTATGCCTCTGAATCTTTACCTGACAGAAAAGCTGCTTGTGATATTGGCGAACTACAGGACAGTGATTTTCCCAACCACCAGTGTCACCAAACAAGTGACCGAGGTTATATTGAGGTAACATGTTAGTTAGTATAATATGGTTTGTATGAACTGGTATCCTCCAGTGTAACGTCAACGTCACAGCCTCCTTAAGGACCCTGTGATCGTGTCTGAATATTGGAGGCTTCTGATTCCTCCTATGACTATGCCACGAAACAGGCTTCTTCCAAATAGGAGGTGTTTCGTGGCAATATTTGAAGGCCTCGCTAACCTCCAATTTTCTGACTCCATCAAAGCCTCCTTAATACAACATAGTGTTCTTGATGTCTCGTACCACATGATTATTTTCATACAAGAAACGTAAACGTGAAGAGAGTTTATGCTGTCGCCTGTGTGTGGATATTGTCTGTCTCCTTTAGGGATTGGTAGCATCACAATATGTCCCAGCTAAGACAGTTACACTCTACCGTCGATACATAAATACATTCCAATCCCACTTGCATAATTATAACCTGTTAACGTAGTACTCTGAGCCTGTTTTCATTAAAGGATAAAGAATTTGTTCTATAATATGTATGTTAATGAGTAAGTAATGTTATGTTCCAACACCATAATTACACACGTACAACTGCAGCGACTTATTACTACAGACAATAACATTTGCCTTCATCTGATGCAAGTCAACTGTTTAGCCTCCCTTGAGGATTTATAGCAACACAAATTTGATATATAGAACAATAGTTTTATACATTTTGCTCGTTTTTCTGTCATGCATAAAAATAGTTTGTCTTTTCTCCCATAGGGAGTGTTAGCATCACAGTTCGTCCGTTTTAAGCAGCGAAAGAAGATTCACTTCCCTCTCTTTTCTAACACTCCAGTTTCACACGGTATTCTTTCCCTGCTTTATTTTTTGTTTTGGATTTTTGTTGATCCAGCGACGATAATTATAACCTCCGCTGTCATGATATCATTCACTTCTATCACATTCATTCATTCAATCATTCACTCATTCATTCCCTCTTGTTACCACCTCTACTATACGTTATGGTGGAAGGCCTAGACGTTGTTGTGGTAGGCGTGGTGGTGGTGGTGACGGGCTTGTACAGGCTCTTTGCTGGGGGAGGAGGGCGCCGGGTGGTAGCCGTGCCTGGAGGAGGGTGTGGGTCCCAGGCTGATGGGTGGGGGAGCCAGGGTGTTGGAGGAAGGGTTGAGGGTGTAGGTGGTGGGCGGGATTTCTACCTGCGGGGTCGGAGAGTCGGGCGAAGACCTGTTTATGACCAGGCTTGACCTACGTCTTGACCCTCCTCCAGCCTTCTCCAACCGTTCGTCCTGCAGTAGCTGTGTGAGAAGGAGAAACGTGTAGGAACAACGTGTAGGAACAACGTGTAGGAACAACTGTAAACACCTTTGACACAAAACTTAAAATATCTTGGTAAAAGTAACATTTTGTATACCCAAGTAAAACTGTGTCACTTTTGGTGGAAAGTACCAGTAGGTTAATGTTTTAACGTTGTGGCATTTTTTGGATAGTAATTATTATGTACACGTTTAAAGCATTAGATAAATGTTCTGTTCCGACGTTAAAATAGTAAAACTGAATAATATATATACTTTTGAAATAATAAGGTGGCCCTACGCCAACAGTCAAATAACCACTGACACTTTCCTTCCATCATAGTAAATATCGCTGTAATAAAGAAAAACATTTTAATTAGAGAGTCCGTACTCATCCTGCCACCTGTAGCTTCGAGAATTAGACAGACAGGGAGTTGACTTGTTGAGGAAAGAAAAAAAAAATCAATCCTCTCTCGAAGGGTGAATGCATTAGCGAGCGGCCTGCTACTTTTGTCAGTCACGCTCGCTGTTTGTCACGATACGATATCTGGCACGCAAGGCAACACAGATGATGTACAGCCACAGTCAAATACCCACCGACACTTTCCTTTCATCGTGCAAAGAAATCCGTATCATATCTAAATATAATCATACAACACCTTACGTCAATTCAACCCCTTCAATTATTATTATGAGGTGCTGTAAAATCACACACGTGTTATTCTTTATTACCAAGATATTTACTACGATGGAAGGTAAGTGTCGGTGGATATTTTATTGTGGCTGTACCGTCGTGGGAAAGAGTTCATTGTGTATTATCCCTCCCACCTCTCTCTCTCTCTCAAAAGTTACATACATACATACATACAGCACAAAGGTTTACATTTATACATTATGGTTTCCTCTTGACCGAATATTCCACCAGGACCGTCATAAATATCACAGCCTTCGATATTCTAAGAGCTCTGCCTGCATGATGCTTTTAGTAAATTTGAGGGTAGTACTTCCTCCAAACCTTACACTCAAATCTGTCCACCGGAAATGAAATCCTTTATTGTGTTTTCTGGTATTGCTGTTTTTATTTATTGTGTTTTCTGGTACTGCTGTTTTTATTTATTGTGTTTTCTGGTATTGCTGTTTTTATTTCTATACTGAGGAAGATGAGGAGTATAATCATGAGGCCCTCTTAATGTCCTCACCTGTGAAATATAATACTAGAGAAGTCCTGAATCATGTTATATATTGTTCAAAATATCTATAGTTACATTAAAATTTATGGAGCATAATTTGTAGTAAGGAAGAAAAAGCAATGAAAGCAGATTATTTCGTAGTAAGGAGGAAATATTAATAAAGTCAGTTGTGGAGGTAACTGTGGATAACATCACAAAACCTAAAGCTTAAAACACGAGCAACGAGAAATACTGAAAACCCATTATTTTGTGAGCTGTCCTGTGTTCACTGGGGCGCAATTTTTCGCTCAGTGAGTCGGGTTGATATTTTGCTTTCCACTTTCCCATCTAGACTGCTTTAAAGGTCTGGAAATGGGGCTGACTTGTGAACATACATACATATCTACATACGTACATACTTGTATACATACATACATACATAGTACATTCATAGAGATATACATATATTCATACATAAAGGCCCTTATCCCCGTCGCTGGATTGTCCTAGTTATTCATAGACAAGTATCAGTGCATACATTTGTAGATGATGTTTATGTACCGTCAGGCACAACATATATTATATTATTCTTCATCCCTGGAATCTGACAGTGAATATTCCCAGCCGTCAGTAAAATGAGTTGTCTTTAACCAGAGTGAAGTATTGGTCTGCATTGTAAAGATTAGTTAGTTATGTGTTATGCTCCAACATTTGTCTAGACTTAGTAATAATTAAGGCTTAGGTTTCCTTAGTTAACATTAATTTAGCGTTATTTGTACTGGGCTTCTGTTACATAATTATTCGAGAGGTAGGCTACGTAAACATCTAAGGCAGAGCAATGTCTTTTCAGGATGGTAAACTAACCAATCTCTTCCCTCGCTTAAAATTTCAGCCATTGCGACCATTAGTATCCCTCACCTCTGGCCTGAAAACTGTGAAGAACAATGTTAGCAGTATCTTTGTAAACTTCCTCTCCATCTCTCCCTCCACTAACCAACCTCCTTTAAATTTCACACCTGTTCTCTCTTCTCACCCACGTACCGTACTTATTTTCTCCTTCCCCTCACAGACTTCCCTTCATACTTGTTCTTTCCTTTCATCCACATACTTGCAGACTCGCCAGGTTCATCCCCATTTTCTCGTGCTCTTCTGCCCTGCGTTCTCTCTTCTCCACCTCGCCTTATACCCTCCCTTGTTCATCTTTTTTGCGTCACTTCTATCCTCTCTGCTCCATCTCCTCTACCTCAATACCTCAATATATTTACCCTTCATACTCTTTAACCTACCTCTCCCATACTACCTCAATTTATTTACCCTTCATACTCATTAATTAATTGACCTACGAGTCAGGGTATTTCTCCATCCCTTACTTCCCACTACCCCACATCCACCACCATGCACCCTACCCTACCCTCTGCCTCATGTCATCTAAATGTATTACCTTGCTAGCTTCCATCATCCAGCCTCTCACCTTCTCGTAGTAAGAATCCACGACGATGACACAGTAGGTAGTAACGAGGCAGACGACGTAGCTGGAGATGTCTGAGAAGCTGGTGTACACCCCGTCTATCACAGCAACGATCAGTAGGAAGAGGTCGTAGGCCACCGTGTAGAAAAACCAGATGGAGAGTTGCCACGATACGTTCTGTGGGTCGGGGAGAGGTGTTAGTGCATCAGAGAGAGAGAGAGAGAGAGAGAGAGAGAGAGAGAGAGAGAGAGAGAGAGAGAGAGAGAGTGGTGAGGGAGGAGGAAAAGAGAATGAGTGAGTGGGCTTACAGGACCAAACATAGAGTTAGTTAGTTGCCACATAGCGTTTTGAAGTTGAGAGAGAGAGAGAGAGAGAGAGAGAGAGAGAGAGAGAGAGAGAGAGAGAGAGAGAGAGAGAGAGAGAGAGAGAGTGAGTAAACGGTAATGAAATAGTTAAAATGAGAAAGTGGTTGTGTTGGTGTTGGTGGTGGCTGTATTGTGTATGAGAAATGAATTGATTGGTATTTATGAGGGAAAATGACTGATGGACTGATAGGGTTGGTGGGAGCTGCAGAGGAGGTGATGTTATTGTGTGTGTGTGTGTGTGTGTGTGTAAAGAGCCGAGAGGGTATATGTGGTGGGCATGACAAGTTACGTGTCTATGAATGTTTGATGGTACTGCAGGTCAACCAAGTGAACAAGCACGTGCAATTACACACACACACACACACACACACATCATGATAACACACACACACACACAGGTAACTTATATATTTACTCTCTCTCTCTCTCTCTCTCTCTCTCTCTCTCTCTCTCTCTCTCTCTCTCTCTCTCTCTCTCTCTCTCTCTCTCTCTCTCTCTCTCTCTCCTCGTGCGCGCTCACGAGGTCACTCGGTCATCCCTTCAGGCTACACCCTTTTGTTTCTTGCTCCGTCCTCTCTCTCTCTCTCTCTCTCTCTCTCTCTCTCTCTCTCTCTCTCTCTCTCTCTCTCTATCTGCTTATCCATCCATCCAAGCATCCATCAGTCTGTCTATCTCTCTGTTTATATATCAATCATCTATCTACTTATCTGACTATCTATTTATTCTTCATCTGTTCACGTACCTATGTATCTAACTCTCCAGTCTATATTTCTATCTGTCTATTTATATCCCTGTAAGTCTATCTATCTATCTATCTATCTATTTGTCTGTTAATCTATCTATATGTCTGTTAATCTATCTATCTATCTATATCTTCTGTTAATCTATCTGTCTATCTATTTGTCTATTAATCTATCTATCTATATGTCTGTTAATCTATCTATTTATCTATCTATTCATCTATTTGTCTGTTAATCTATCTATTTATCTATCTATCATTCTATCTATCTATCTATATGTCTGTTAATCTATCTATCTATCTATATATTTGTCTGTTAAACATCTATCTATCTATCAATCTATCAATCTATCTATCAATCTATCTATCTATGTCTGTTAATCTCAATTCTTTCTCAGTCTCAAATTTTCATCTTATGGAGGCCACCTGCTCACGGCGTCTCTTAAACTTTGGGTACATCAGAGTGCCTTGTTTCCTCCAAAGTATGTCGGGAAACAAGACAAAGATGAACAAAACTATCGGTGGTCTGTTGCTTGGAATAGTTTGGAGGAATCAGTTGCTCCACGACCCCCTTTTAATTTTTCCCAGCTCCCTGCAGCCAACAAAGTTATTCACTATGTCTCCATCATTCTCTCTCTCTCTCTCTCTCTCTCTCTCTCTCTCTCTCTCTCTCTCTCTCTCTCTCTCTCTCTCTTTGTTTATCACCCCTTCACGTCCCTCCTCATCATTCACTATCATTCCTATCACGTTGTTGTTTTTGTTGTTGTTGTTGTTGTTCGTTGTCTTCCTTCCTTTTCTATCTGTTTCTATATTATTTTTTACCTCCCTTATCTTTAACCCTATCTGCTTATCTGTGTGTGTGTGTGTGTGTGTTTATCCCTTCTTTTCTGTGTGTGTGTGTGTTTGTTTTATCTTGCTTACTCCAGTGCTCACAACAACAAGTCATTCTTTTAGTTTTTTTTTGTTTTCATTTCCTCAGTTTTCCCTCTAGCTGTATTTTTCCCTCCATACTCCACTCCACTCCATTCAGTTTGGCTTTTCTCTCTGTCAGTCTGTCTGTCTGTGTCTCAGTGTCTCTCTCTCTGTCTCTGTCTGTCTCTCTCTCTGTCTGTCTCTCTCTTTTTCTTTCTTTCTTTCTCTTCTTTCTTTTTTTCTTTCTTTCTTTCACTCTCTCTCTCTCTCTCTCTCTCTCTCTCTCTCTCTCTCTCTTT
>JAWZYT010000299.1:67500-80996 GCA_034508575.1 Petrolisthes manimaculis | reverse complement strand
GGGTCGTTTTGGTGAGGGGGTCGTTTTGGGAGGGGGTCGTTTTGGTGAGGGGGTCGTTTTGGGGAGAGGGTCGTTTTCTCTAATTGTGTGTATCCCTGTGTGACTATCAAACATGTATGTACATACAGTACATACATGAGTACATACATACAGTACATACATACATATATACATACAGTACACATATACATAATTACATACATACATACATACATTTATATTAATACATACACATATACATAATTACATACATACATTTACTCACAGAAAACCTCCTCTCTTACTTTTTTTTACTTTGTTACTCCCAGCCAGCAGACCTTCTCTTTTACTTTTTTTTTTTACTCCCAACAGATCCTCTCTTACTCCACCACTCCACCAATACCAACTCCACCACCCCACCACTCCACCAATACCCACTCCACCACTCTCTCTCTCTACATAGCATAATACTCCAGTTAGGGGCAGGGACAGCAAGACACAGGGACAATAAGGGGCAGAGGTAGATAGGGAGTAGGGAAACGAGGACAATCTGCATGTGGTGGAGGTAGTTAGGGACAAGGGGAAGTAAGGGGCAGGGTAAAAGCTAGGAACAAAGGCAGCTAAATTAGGGATAGGGGTAACAGAGAACAGGGACAACATGGGGGTAGGGGGCGACAGGGGATAGGGTTATCAAGAAACAGGGGTAACAGGAGCAAGGGGGAGCCAGGGACAGGGGCAACAGGGGATAGGGTTACAAAAGACAGGGGCAACAGGAGCCAGGGGTAGCCAGGGGGTAGGGGTAACAGGGGTAGCCAGGGGGTAGGGGTTAACAGGGGTAGCCAGGGGTAGGGACAATGTAAAGATTAGAATGACTACAGTACCTATACTTGAGTCAAGGATGTGAGGGAATTAAGGGAATGGAATAGAACCATAGGAGGAGGTACTGGGTTACACACACACACACACACACACACACACACACACACACACACACACACACACACACACACACACAAACCGCCCACTTCAACCCACCCATATCAATCAACATTGTCTGCTGGTCCGTCCCCTCTACTCTCTCTCTCTCTCTCTCTCTCTCTCTCTCTCTCTCTCTCTCTCTCTCTCTCTCTGTACACTAACGATAAAAACCTAATAGTAGAGTAGTGAGGGTGAGGACAATTTATGTGTTGGTGGTGGACACTGATGCTGTAACATTAAACTATTATAATGTAAGTTAGGTTCAACTTTTATCATAATTTACATATAATTAAATGGTGGAAATGATTTATTACCCAGAGGTTTATGTACCATATATATAATAATGTTTGTTGTGTGTGTGTGTGTGTGTGTGTGTGTGTGTAAGTAAGAGGTTTGGAGCTATTTTTCTTTGTAAGGGGAACAACAAAGACATTTAGGAAAACCTTGAAATTCTAAAATAATTTATATACAATTATATTTCCTGCTTATTACCTACAAATTTTTTATTTCTTTTTCATTCTCAGTGTTCAGCCACATCCATTCTTTTTTTTGGGGGGCGCATGCAAATTGTAGAAATGTGAGGTGCCATCATGACGGCAATTTAAAGTGAAAAAGAAAAAAAATGAAACTGGATGCATATTCATTGTTGTTTTGGGGAGACAAAGTGGAAAGAGTGGCTGACTTTGAGCTGTGGTCCCGTCTACTTTTTATTTTTTATTTTTTCAATTTTTTTTTATTTGATTTTTTTTTTTGGTTGGTAGAGGTCAAATTGGTAAACAAACCATCTACTTTTTATTTTTTATTTTTTCACTTTATTTTTTTGGTGGGGAGAAGTCAAATTGGTAAACGACAAAGGTTGAACAGAGGTCATGGTAAATTGAAATCATTTTGGAATCATACCTCGGGATTTGGGTTGATGATTTTAAGGACCCTGTGATCGTATATAAAATTGGAGACTTCTGATTCCTCCTGACTACGCCACGAAACAAGCTCCTTACCTATAGGTGGTGTTTCGTGGCAATATTTGAAGGACTCGCTAAACTCCCATTTTACGAGACGGATGCAAGAAATAATTCTCTAACAAAATAATACATATAAAAAAGATATTCGAATAAAATTATATATAGCAGAATTTTTAGAGTACCACCAATTTCAGAGAGAGAGAGAGAGAGAGAGAGAGAGAGAGAGAGAGAGAGAGAGAGAGAGAGAGAGAGAGAGAGAGAGAGAGAGAGAGAGAGAGAATGTGTGAGAGAGAGAGAATGTGAGAACTCATATCGTATAAAAAAAATATTCGAATAAAATAATATATAGCAGTATTTTCAGAGTGAGAGAGAGAGAGAGAGAGAGAGAGAGAGAGAGAGAGAGAGAGAGAGAGAGAATGTGAGAACTCGTATGATGATCAAGTTTTAATGGTACTTATGACGTCACATCCGTCTCTCTGACCACTGTGAGAAATTCAGTTAGATGGTTGGAGAGGGAAGGAAATGAGAAGGGCTGTAGATGAGAGGGAAGGAGAGACGAGTTGTGGGTGAGAGGGAAGGAGAGAAGGGGCAGTGGGTGAGAGGGAAGGAGAGAAGAATAGGGATGATGAGAGGGAAGGAGAGACGAACAGTATTACCAGAATAATGGATACAAAATATACTGTATATATCCCAAATACAGTGACATAAAATATACTATATAACTATTTATTATATCCTATGCACAGTATTACCAACACAGGGGACACAAAATATACTGTATAATTTTATATCCCACAGTATTACCAAAACAATGGATACAAAATATACTGTATAATTTTATATCCCACATTATTACCAGAACAGTGGACACAAAATATACTGTATAATTTTATATCCCACAGTATTACCAGAACAGTGAAGACAAAATATACTGTATAATTTTATATCCCACAGTATTACCAACACAGGGGACACAAAATATATCTCGGTACTTGTTCTATAGGTGGTGGTGAATATGTTGGTCCCAGTGTATTGTACAGTCGGCAGCATAAGTTCGCTTCATTTCCACCTGCGTCTGTATTAGTTATAGTGATTTTATAATACAATTTTAATACAGAGATGATAAATGTAGTCCTCATATGATAAATTACGTATGTTGTTGGAATAAAAACTGGTTGAGAATGCGACTATCTGGTTGAGAATGCAACTATCTGGTCATATTAGCAATATTAAGTACACGAGATGGACGCGTATTTATGCTGCCGGCTGTACGTTTATCTTGTAGAGTTTAAATTGGAATGCAAATTATTCCTCCAAAGTATGCCAGGAAACAGATCACTTCGGTGTTACCATATAGGGGATCTGTTTGTTTCGTGATATAGTTTGGAGGAATCAAACAGTAGTTCTTCAATGTACACCCACAATCAAATATCCACCGACACTTTCCTTCCTTCATAGTAAATATCTTAGTAATTAAAAAAAAAAAAAATCCACCGACACTTTCCTTCCGTTGTAGTAAATATCTTTGTAATTAAAAAAAAAAAAAAAACGTGTATGATTTTGCAGCAGCACCTCATAATAATAATAATAATAATTGAGGGGGTTGAGTTGACGTAAGGTGTTGTTGTATGATGATATTTCAACATGATACTGATTTACTTGCATGATGGAAGGAAAGAGTCGGTGGTTATTTATTTATTTATTTATTGTGGTTGTACTTCCCTTGAGAGAATGGATACTAAAAAATCTTTCGTCTCAATGTGGTTTCACGTACTATTTATTATTGGCCACGAGAGATGATTCACACACACGCTGTTGTTTTCGAAGGTTTACATACATAATTATAGAAAATGTAAGATAAGACTACGGAACTGCAATACAACATATATCATTTTATTAGGTTTGTTGTTTTGTTAATCAGCGAGTCACTTGGTAGACCATTCATTGCAGTACTTCCAGAATAATGACCTCCTCTCTATCCATATAATATTATAGGCTGTGTAAGATTTCCTGTGACCAACTGTACAGCCACGAGCACTGATAAGTATACAGATTTGGTTGAAGCTTTGAACAGTCCACCAATTCCATCCAAAGGAGATTTTATTGTGCATTTATTTACTTACTGTCTCTATATAGGTATTCCAAACACACCTGGATACCTATTAGTGCTCGTTTTGGTGAATAACGAAAATTAACTAAACACACAAAAACCACCATTTTACCAGAAGCAATAACGACGATTTTCATATTTTCGTTTTTTCTTTATTCTTTTATTTATTTATTTTTTTTGTCGCCAAGCATATTTTAATGGTATTATTCCAGCATTTGGGTTTAAAGCAGGGAGCCGCTCGAGCGTAAAATGTGGCATCCGTTTGCAAGAATTTACGGCGCGGTTGTAAAGTGTGGCTACAAAAATAAAAACAATCACATACACACACACACACACACACACACACACACACACACACACACACACACATTTACATACATACATACACACACACACACATTTACATACATACATACACACACACACACATTTACATACATACATACACACACACACAGGTTGGGGGTGCAGGAGTAGGGGGACAGGCTTGGGGGTTGGGGGTTGGGGGGGGAGGGTGCGGGAATAGAGGGACAGGCGTTCTACCCACCCAAGCCTGTCCCCTTCTCCCACACACCCCTTAAGGACCCTGTGATCGTGTATGATGAGAATTGGAGGCTTCTGATTCCTCCTGACTATGCCACGAAACAAGCTCCTTCCATATAGGTGTGTGTTTCGTGGCAATGTTTGAAGGACTCGTTCATCTCCAATATTTTCTGATATAGATGATACGAGTTCAGTTGGAGTTTTTATTTGTATTGATTGACATGAATTAATATTTGTCTGTTATTTGGGTTATTTTATTTTGATCAGTATTAGACAGAGAGAGAGAGAGATTGAATTGGAGAAGAGAGAGAGAGAGAGAGAAAGAGAGAGAGAGAGAGAGAGAGAGAGAGAGTGAGAGCTTGAACTAGAGAAGGGAGAGGGAGAGATTGAACAGACAGACAGACAGACAGACAGACAGACAGACAGACAGACAGACAGACAGACAGAGAGATTGAACTGAGCAAGGGAGAGAGAGAGAGAGAGAGAGAGAGAGAGAGAGAGAGAGAGAGAGAGAGAGAGAGAGAGAGAGAGAGAGATTGAATTGAATAAGGGAGAAAAGAGGTAGGGTGAGATTACCTTAGATGGATGAAATAGATGATGACTAGGATGAAGAAGCGTGCCAGATATTAGAGCAAGTAAAGAGAGAGAAAAGAGAGAGAGAGAGAGAGAGAGAGAGAGAGAGAGAGAGAGAGAGAGAGAGAGAGAGAGAGAGTTACAAGGAGTTACAAGGAGTTACAAGGACAAGTAGCACCTCAAAAGGTCTTACGACCCATACCAAGGAGGTACCGTAGGTGTAGTAGTAGTTGCTAACTAATAGTGAGAGATAAAGTATAGTAAAGAGAAGGCTCTCCCCACCCACCTCTCCCACCCGCATTGCGGGTATGGAAATGGAAATGTACCTAACCCGGGGGAAAAAAGGCCGGGCTAGGAAATTTGTGTATAGGAAAGGAGGAAACAATCCCTATAACTCTACCAGGCTTGGCAGAACTTTGTCTAACTGTTTCTTGAACTGTTCTATCGATGAACTATCAACTACCTCTGCTGGTAGCTGATTCCAGACATTGCAGATTTTATATGTGAAGAAATTACCTAACGTATTATGGCGGAAGCGTTTCAAGTCTAGTTTCCATCCATGGTTTCTAGTTGCATTAGTGTTTAAGCTAAACAGACACTGATAATCAATGTTTTCATATCCACGAAGGATTTTGAAAACTTCAATTAGTTGACCTCTCAAGCGTCTGGTCTCTAATGAGAAGAGACCTAGTGCCTGCAGCCTTCTCTGATAGCCCATGTGTTTAATTGATGGGATCAGTTTGGTGGCCCTAGCCTGGACTCTCTCAAGCCTCGCAATGTCTTTCTTGAGAGTCGGCGACCAGAACTGCACAGCATATTCCAGATGTGGCCGAACCAAAGAATTGTACAGAGTGAGGACTATCTCTTTATTTCTAAATCTAAATTGCCTCTTTATATAACCAAGAAGCCTCTGGGCTTTCTTCTCTACTGCGAGGCACTGCTTGGAGAATTTGAGGTCACTGCTGATCAGTACACCTAAGTCTTTCTCCAAGTCAGTACTACTAATTTCACTTCCCAACAGAGAGTAACTGGCTCTCTGGTTGGCTGGGCCTATGTGCATCACTTTACACTTGTCCAAATTGAATGGCATCTGCCATCGTTCAGACCACTTTCCTACTTTCTCTAGGTCTTTATGTAATTGTTCTACCTTTTCAAATGATGAAGCATTACACCCTAACTTGGTGTCATCAGCAAATTTTGCAATTCGACTGACAATGCCCACATCTATATCATTAATGTAGATTATAAAGAGTAGTGGACCTAGAACTGAACCTTGAGGAACCCCACTTGTGACTGATGCCCAACTTGAGGCTTCCCCATTGATTACTACTCTTTGGCGCCGGTCAGTTAGCCAATTCTCAATCCATTTAGCAAGCATGCCCCTTATTCCCAGTGCACGGGTTTTTGCCATCAACCTCTGATGAGGTACTTTATCAAAGGCTTTCTGAAAGTCCAGATAAAGGATGTCTATTGCCCGGCACTGGTCATACTCAGAAAGCATACCGTGGAAAAATTCAATCAAGTTGGTCAAACATGAACGCCGACGCCTAAAGCCATGCTGTGAATCATACAATAAATTATATGATTCAAGATGATCTACTATTCTATCTGCAACTATACCCTCCAATACCTTTCCTACTACAGATGTAAGGCTGATTGGACGGTAGTTTCCAGGAAGATGACGATCTCCCTTTTTAAATATGGGAGTCACATTTGCTTCCTTCCAGTCAGATGGGACCTCTCCTGTTTCAAGTGATATATTGAAGATAGCAGCCAGGTAAGGGGTTACCTGGTCACATACCTCTCGCAAGACCCTAGGAAGAAATTCATCAGGACCGGGAGATTTGTTGACACTTAATTTACCTATTCTGTCTCTAACTTTTGCTTCACTACATTGGACTCTTTCTATGGTAACACCCTCATGAGTAGTGCCTGGCTCAGGGATGTTACCCCCATCTTCTCGGGTGAACACTGATGAGAAATGGGAATTTAGAATGTCTGCCATCTTTTCATTAGTGTTTTGCAAAACACCGTTCCCATCATGCAATGGGCCTATCTTGTTTCTAATTGGTTTTCTGCTATTTACATAACCAAAAAACTCCTTGGGATTCTCCTTACACAAGGCTGCAATCCGGAGTTCCTCGTTACGCTTGGCTCTGTCTATAAGTGATTTCACCTTCCTACGTAGGTGGTAATATTCACTTTGTATCTCTAAATTACCAGTTCTTTTGAACTGGCGGTAGGCTACCTTTCTTTTCCTAATTGTAGCTGCTATTTCTCGTGTGAACCATTGGGTTGGGACATTGGGGATCCAACTGGCTTAGAGGGCACGAACATTGATTGTTGTGCCATAAAGCAGTCTCGGAATAAGCACCAGGACTCATTCACCCCTTGGCCCATTTCCAAATGCATTGCACTAACTCCCTTTCTCAGATTACAGAAATCTGCCCTACTGAGGTCGGGTTTACTCTGTTTCTGAATTTTAACTTTAGACTTGGGTACTTGCAGTGAGAACCTAATTATATTATGGTCACTTCCTCCCAATGGCTCATCTACAGTCAAGCTGGAGACAAGGTCATCTTCGGAGGTGAACACAAGATCTAATATATTGGTTCCCCTTGTGGGCTCAGTCACCCACTGAGTCAAGAAAGCTTCATCAGCAAAGTCAATGAGCCTTCTTGATTCTGCATCTCCCGTTTTATCTACCCAGTTAACATGGCAGTTGAAGTCACCTAGTATAATGGTAATCTTCTCCCCTATTAGATCACTAAGTTCATTATATAACTTAGAATCATCATCAATGGGTTGGTGTGGTGGACGGTAGACAACAGAGAGAGAGAGAGAGAGAGAGAGAGAGAGAGAGAGAAGAAAAATATATAGTGAATATGAGTAAGAAAAGAGAGAAATATGGTGAATATGCGTAAAGAAAGAGAGAGAGAGAAATTATGATTAATATGAGCAAAAAGAGATAAAGGGTGAGAATGATGAAGAATATAAGGAGAGAGAGAGAGAGAGAGAGAGAGAGAGAGAGAGAGGAGAGAGAGAGAGAGAGAGAGAGAGAGAGAGAGAGAGAGAGAGAGGAGAGAGAGAGAGAGAGAGAGAGAGAGAGAGAGAGATACTAAATATAGAGAGGGATGACAGTCACGAAAAAATAAAAATAAATAATAGAAGAATATAGACATGATAAAGAAAAAATATACAAACACTTAGAGAACGAATGAATGAGAGGAGAGGGAGAGGAGAAGGAGAGGAGAGTGAGAGGAAGAGTGAGAGGAGAGAGAGAGTGAGAGTGAGAGGAGAGAGAGAGTGAGAGGAGAGAGTAAGTGGAGAGTGAGAGTGAGAGTGAGAGGAGAGAAAGAGTGAGAGGAGGAGGCAGCTGAGAGTGAGAGTGAGGGGATAGTGAGGAGAGTGAGAGTGAGAGGAAGTGAGGAGAGGATTGAGGGAGTGAGGAGTGAGGAAGCAGCTGAGAGAGGAAGAAAAGTGGGTAGGTAGTTGAGTAGTATTAATGTGAGCAGAGACAGATGACTGGGAGGGGCCTGTGTATGTGTGTGTGTGTGTGTGTGTATGTATGTATGTATGTATGTATGTTGTTTATGAATGTATGTGTATATCTGTGTGTTATGTGTATATGTAGTGTATGTGTGAGTGTATGTATGTATGTATGTTGTATGTGTGTGTATATATATGTATGTTGTGAATATGTGTGTGTTATTGTTTTGTAAATGGGTAAAAATTTCAAGGGTATGGAAAATAAATGAGGAGAGAGAGAGAGAGAGAGAGAGAGAGAGAGAGAGAGAGAGAGAGAGAGAGAGAGAGAGAGAGAGAAGCAGTGGGAGTTTGGGAAGGGAAGAGAATTAAGAAATGATGCAAGAAATGTGAAAAATAGTCCAATATTATTATTATTATTATTATTATTATTATTATTATTTTCCATATGCCATTCATTCATTATCTTGACCAATTGAGTTAGAAGTAATATAAATTGAACTAAATTTTGTTATTTCTTTCATTTATCTTATGTTTTTCCTTTCCTCCCTTCTTCCCCTTCCATCCTTCTCGTCCTTCTCTCTCCTTCCCATCCTTCTCTTTCCTTCCTATCCTTCTCTTTCCTCCTATCCTTCTCTTCCCTTCCTATCCTTCTCTTTCCTTCACATCCTTCTTCCTCTTTCCAATCTTCTATACTTCGTTCCTTCTTTTTTGTCGTTTTCTTTCCTTCCTCCCTTCTCTTATTTCCTTCCTTTCCTCCCTCCCTTCCTTCCTCCCTCCTCTTCATTCCTTTCCTCCCTCCCTTCCTTCCTCCCTCCTCTTCATTCTTTTCCTCCTTCCCTCCCTCATCGTCATTCTTTTCCTTCCTCCCTTCCTTCTCTTCATTCATTGTCCCTCCTTTCCTGCCTGCCTCCCTTCCGCTGCACCCCCCCTCCCCCCCCCATCACAGAGAACAGGGAAAAGGTTGACAGAGCCTGTTGGTGTGTGTGTGTGTGTGTGTGTGTGTGTGTGTGTGTGTGTGTGTGTGTGTGTGTGTGTGTGTGTGTGTGTGTGTCCTTGTGGGTTACTTAGTTGTGTGGAAGTGGCAGTAATCTGGGGAATGAGGCAGTGGGTGGGTGGGTGGTGGTGGAATGACACAAGCATACTGGCAACACACACACACACACACACACACACACACACACACACACACACACACACACACACACACATACAATGACTCATAAACACGAGCGGATGAACACACACAAGGACGCACATAAACACGAGTACATGAACCCACACACATACAAGCATACACTTAAAAACACGCATACACACACACACACACACACACGTACTGTATATACACACACACAGGAATGCACTGTTATACACACACACACACACACCAAACTATTCCAAGCAACAGAACAATCATTATTTTTCTTCATCTGGTTTTGTTTCCTGACATACTTTGGAGGAAGTTAAGGCACTCCAGTGTAATAGAGGTGAATTTCCCCCTTCATAACACTCGAATTTAACCCCAATTGATTACGTACCCCATTACAGTAATTAGTGGGCCACATAGCAAACATTATATATATATACGTAACGCCCGTAGTTTTAAAAAAATTGAGGGCCCTTACTGGAGCTCTATGAATTCTTCAAACTACTCCAGGCAACAGATTCCCTATTAGAAATACTGAAGGATCATGTTTCCTGGATAATTTTGGAGGATTCATAGAGCTCCAGTACGGTGGTGTGTGTGGTGTCAGACACATTATTATTATGGGTGGGAAAATGACTCTACTGATTGGTACTCGTTTGTCTGGTGAGCTGCTGCTTCATATTCTGATTGGCTGGATTTGACTCCATCCTTTTTCCTTCTATTTATTTCTTTTCCTATCTATTTTCTTCCTTTTCCTTCTATTTTCCTCTTCATTTTCTATTTTCTTCTCTTTCCCTTTCATTTCCTTCTCTTCCCCTTCCCTTTCCATTTCCTTCTCTTTCCATTCGTTTTCTTCTCATTTCTTCCATTTCTTTCTGTTCTTTTTCTTTTCTCTCTGTATCTCCGTTCCCTTTCTCTTCTCTCCTCCTTCTCTCTTCCTGTTTTTCCCTCCCAACCTTCTCTTCTCAACTCCTGTCTTCCCATAATTATCTTCCTCTCCCCATTCCTTCCTTCCTTCCTTTTCCATCCCTCTTCCTTCTTCTCTTCCCATCCCCTCCCTCCTTATGACTTTCCCTCCCAACCTTTCTTTTTCTCTCCCCCTTCCATCCTCTCTTATTTCCCTCCTAACCCCATCTCTCCCCTCCTATCTTCCATCCCAATCCTATACCCCCTTCTCCTTCCCCTCCCACCCCAATCCTATACCCACTTCTCTCCCCTCTCCCCACCTTCCATCCCACCTCCCATCACATCTTCCATCCCAATTCTATACCCTCTTCTTCCACTCCCACCACCACCAACTCAATCTCGATATAAGCTCGAATATTAATCAGCTTTCCCCACCAAGTTAAATAAGAGGTCTTGACTCGAGTGATTAATTGCATACATACCCAAATTCCAACTTGAGATGCCTGGGTGTGAAGGCTGTGTGTGTGTGTGTATGTGTGTGTGGGGGGGGGGAGTTGAGGTGATATGCTATGTATGTATGTATGTATGTATGTCTGTGTTTGTGTATGTATTAATCTGATTTGGTGTATGTATGTATGTTTGTGTGTGTGTGTGAAGTTGAGGTGATATGCTATGTATGTATGTATGTTAATGTTTGTGTTATATGTATGTATATATGTATGTGTATATGTTTACGTGTATGTGTATTGAGTTGATATGATATGTGTGTATGTATGTTCATATGATATACTTTTGTGTGTGTCAATTTATATGGTGCATGTGTGAATGGAAGAGACATACCAGGATCACACACACACAAACACACACACACACACACACACACACACAAACACACACACACACACACACACACACAGAAAGAGGCTATATTAGAAAATTGGCGTAATAGAAGTCTTGAGGGAACCGAGTCTTGAATTACATACATATAAAGTTGGATGGTTACTGAGAGGACGGAGATGCTGTGTATGTATGTATGTATGTATGTGTGTATGTATGTATGTTGGAGAAAGAAGGTTACGTTATACAGTAGATGTAAGTTTTTTTTTTTTTTTTTTTTTTTTTTTTTGTGTGTGTGGAGATAGATAGATAAAGATAAAGATAGATTACGACATAGATAGATATAGAGAAAGATATGATAAATAGATAAATAAATAAAGATAGACATAGATAGATCGAAATATATGGAGAAAAATAGATATATAGATAGAAAAAGAGAAAGAGTGAGTGAGAGAGATAGATATAAAGATAGAAAAATAGATAGATAAAGAGAAAGAGATAGATAGCTAGAGAGAGAGAGAGTGAGTGAGAGAGATAGATATAAAGATAGAAAAATAGATAGATAAAGAAAAAGAGATAGATAGATAGAGAGAGAGAGAAAAGAGATAGATAGAGAGGAGTGTTGGAGAGAGAGAAAAGAGATTGTGAAATAATAATAATAATAAAATAATAATGGAGATGAAATAAGTAAAACTCTTAGTAATGACGTAAGTGGCGAAACAACAAGAAAATGTCAGGAAAATTATGATAAGCCCAGAAGCACAAAACAAGAACGTTCTGAGACGGCAAACCCAGGGTAAATAATAATAATAATAATAATAATTTAATGATAAGCCTAATAATAATAATGATAGATGTGTAATAATAATAAACATAAATATAATAATGATAATAAATTAATAATAAATAATAATTATAATAAAGTAATAATAGAATAATAATGATAATAAGATAATAATAATGATAAATGTAAAATAATAATAATGATAGATGTAATAATAATAATGATCATAATATTAATAATGATAAGAAAGTAAGAATAATAATAAAATAATGATAATAATAAATAATAATGATAAGAAAATAATAATAATAAAAAAAAATAAAAAACTATAAATAACAATAATAATAAATAATAATGAATCCTCCAAACTATTCCAAGCAAACAGAACACTATTAGTTTAGCTCTTCTGGTCCTGTTTCCTGGCATGCTTTGGAGGAATCAAGGCACTCCAATGTAACAAAAGCGAATAATTTATGAGGGGGTAATATATATTTTTTTATTATTATTATTATTATTATTATTATTATTATTATTTTATTTTTTATTTTTTATTCTGTTTCTTGAGTTGTCTGCTTTTTGCCTGTGACTGTAATTGGGTTCAAAATATTTATATAATGGTGTTTGGATTTAAAGAGAGGAAAAAACATGAGGACGAAAAGAGAGAAAGAGAGAGAGAGAGAGAGAGAGATGGGTGAATGGAGAAGTAAATTAACAATGAGAGAAAATAAAACACGAATGAATGAAAGAGAGAGAGAGAGACACGCACATGAAATAAAGGCTACAAAAGAGAGAGAGAGAGAGAGAGAGAGAGAGAGAGAGAGAGAGAGAGAGAGAGAGAGAGAGAAATACAAGAATGAGAGAGAGAGCGAGAAGTACAAGAATGAGAGAGAGAAATAACCACAAGAAAAAGAGAGAAATGAACACAAGAATATAAGAGAGAGAGAGAGAGAGAGAGAGAGAGAGAGAGAGAGAGAGAGAGAGAGAGAGAGAGAGAGAGAGAGACTGCAGTATTATGAATTAAGTACAATTACTAAGAAACTCACTATATCACCAAGAGAGACATGGTGGGTGAGGCGTCTCTCTCTCTCTCTCTCTCTCTCTCTCTCTCTCTCTCTCTCTCTCTCTCTTATATTCTTGTGTTAAATTATCTCTTTCTTGTGTTCATTTCTCTCTCTCATTTTTGTGTTA
>JAWZYT010000299.1:0-62500 GCA_034508575.1 Petrolisthes manimaculis | reverse complement strand
TTACATATACCGAATAATGCAAGAAATTGTGTGTGTGTGATGTGGTGAGAAGTAGGGGACGATATGAATGCCTGAGTAAGGGAGACAAGGTGTAGGATTATATGTACTATACTGTATGTGACTACTGAGGGAGGCAACTAGGGTATACGGTACTGGAGACTAACCAAAGGGGCGGGGACTTTAGGCTGTGGACGCGACAAATGGCAGAGGGACACTGAGAACGGGACGTGGGAAGAAGACATACAGGGGCACGGAAGGGTTAGGTAGGGGGTGTACAGGGACACTGAATGACTGAGAGCGGGGCAAAATGTGAATGGAGGACGAGGAGGGTATGAGAGGAAGTGGTGGTATGGAGAGTGAGAGATTATGATACCTCTTTTAAAGTGTAATTGCTTATATTTGTTAACTAGAGGGCGCTTTATATTTTCGTGATATGTTAATAAAATACAAAGGGCTCGTTCATGTAACTGAATTTAAGGTAAATGTATTAAATAGGAGACGAAGATGAATCCCGCATTGGTGTCTAGGCTGCTTAAGGGGGAGTAGGGGACAGGCTTGGGGGGGTGCGGGAGTAGGGAGACAGGCTTTCTACCCCAACCCCCTATTCCCACACACCCTTAATTATCTCCAATTGTAGTAAAGAAAAAAAAGATGCCAGACACTGATGGGAAACTATAAAAGCCTACCGGTACCGGGTCGAGTAATCTGTTTTCCACATCAAACAAAGAAACTCACTCGGTATTAATCTTGTAGGGATGATTTTTGAGGAGTCTGTAGTCATTATTAAGTTTTTTTTAAGAACGAATACTCACGGAGCATGATAAAAAGCAGACGATTATTTTCAATTTAGGGAAAAACGTCAAACTCGCACACTAACCAACACTTATGTGAGAAAAGAGAGAGCCTCAATGTTACTAGTAGGAGATCCGTTTCGTAGCAATCAGTTGTTGTCCTATTTAGCAACGAAAATGTGTCTCCTTCAATTTAATTTTGATTGGCATAAAAATGTCCCCTCACATGTATGTACAGTTGCCAAAAAAGGTATTGCGACAAATCTTGATGTAACTTTAACCATGTATAACAGAAGGAAATATGTAATACATACAACTATGGATATTAATATATTTAATGTTATATCAATACCTTTTTTGGCAACTGTACATAAAATCAGAGAGGTGTTTAGATTTGTCCAGCGTTAGTCAGAATATAACAACAATTAGGAACGTCAAGGGGTGAAATTGTATTAATTCTCTCTATCTCTCACACACTTTCTATAATTATTATTTATACATTAGTTAACGATAATTAATATAATTTTTCCTAATTATTATAATAATATTGTATAAAGTAATTTTAATATATTATACATACACAAAAATGTATGTGTGTTCCATTGAAAAAGTGACATATAGTATGTATATTTTTATTATTACAGAAGGCGGCTTTGCCAGAGAAACCCACCATTGTTATAAAGCCGCTAGACAGTTTACGGGTATGTATGTGTGAAAGAGAATAAACATTATTTTTATTACTATATTAATTTAAATAGGTTAGTACATACACTCTCCATCTATCTATATTATAATATATCCATCTATCTATATTATATATATCCATCTATCTATATTATATTGTATATATCCATATTATATTGTATTGTATATATCCATCTATCTATATTATATTGTATTGTATATATCCATCTATCTATATTATATTGTATTGTATATATCCATATTATATTGTATTGTATATATCCATCTATCTATATTATATTGTATTGTATATATCCATCTATCTATATTATATTGTATTGTATATATCCATCTATCTATATTATATTGTATTGTATATATCCATATTATATTGTATTGTATATATCCATCTATCTATATTATATTGTATTGTATATATCCATCTATCTATATTATATTGTATTGTATATATCCATCTATCTATATTATATTGTATATATCCATCTATCTATATTATATTGTATTGTATATATCCATCTATCTATATTATATTGTATTGTATATATCCATCTATCTATATTATATTGTATTGTATATATCCATCTATCTATATTATATTGTATTGTATATATCCATCTATCTATATTATATTGTATTGTATATATCCATATTATATTGTATATATCCATCTATCTATATTATATTGTATATATCCATCTATCTATATTATATTGTATATATCCATCTATCTATATTATATTGTATTGTATATATCTATATTATATTGTATATATCTATATTATATTGTATTGTATATATCTATATTATATTGTATTGTATATATCCATCTATCTATATTATATTGTATTGTATATATCCATATTATATTGTATATATCCATCTATCTATATTATATTGTATATATCCATCTATCTATATTATATTGTATATATCCATCTATCTATATTATATTGTATTGTATATATCTATATTATATTGTATATATCTATATTATATTGTATTGTATATATCTATATTATATTGTATTGTATATATCCATCTATCTATATTATATTGTATTGTATATATCCATCTATCTATATTATATTGTATTGTATATATCCATCTATCTATATTATATTGTATTGTATATATCCATCTATCTATATTATATTGTATTGTATATATCCATCTATCTATATTATATTGTATTGTATATATCCATCTATCTATATTGTATTGTATATATCCATCTATCTATATTATATTGTATTGTATATATCCATCTATCTATATTATATTGTATTGTATATATCCATCTATCTATATTATATTGTATTGTATATATCCATCTATCTATATTATATTGTATTGTATATATCCATCTATCTATATTATATTGTATTGTATATATCCATCTATCTATATTATATTGTATTGTATATATCCATCTATCTATATATCCATCTATCTATATTATATTGTATTGTATATATCCATCTATCTATATTATATTGTATTGTATATATCCATCTATCTATATTATATTGTATTGTATATATCCATCTATCTATATTATATTGTATTGTATATATCCATCTATCTATATTATATTGTATTGTATATATCCATCTATCTATATTATATTGTATTGTATATATCCATCTATCTATATTATATTGTATTGTATATATCCATCTATCTATATTATATTGTATTGTATATATCCATCTATCTATTATATTGTATTGTATATATCCATCTATCTATATTATATTGTATTGTATATATCCATCTATCTATATTATATTGTATTGTATATATCCATCTATCTATATTATATTGTATTGTATATATCCATCTATCTATATTATATTGTATTGTATATATCCATCTATCTATATTATATTGTATTGTATATATCCATCTATCTATATTATATTGTATTGTATATATCCATCTATCTATATTATATTGTATTGTATTGTATATATCCATCTATCTATATTATATTGTATTGTATTGTATATATCCATCTATCTATATTATATTGTATTGTATTGTATATATCCATCTATCTATATTATATTGTATTGTATTGTATATATCCATCTATCTATATTATATTGTATTGTATTGTATATATCCATCTATCTATATTATATTGTATTGTATTGTATATATCCATCTATCTATATTATATTGTATTGTATATATCCATCTATCTATATTATATTGTATTGTATTGTATATATCCATCTATCTATATTATATTGTATTGTATTGTATATATCCATCTATCTATATTATATTGTATTGTATATATCCATCTATCTATATTATATTGTATTGTATTGTATATATCCATCTATCTATATTATATTGTATTGTATATATCCATCTCTATTGTATTGTATATATCCATCTATCTCTATTGTATATAGGTAGATATATACATCTATCTATAAACATGATAGGTTAATGATCATAAAACAAACTTTGATTAATAGATAATTATTTTATTTCACCACATTGTGTAGTGATTCGTAACACTGACGAATTTAACAATCTACTCAACCAAATGTTGATTGACATTACCATCTTTAAGTGTAAGTCATTCCACCCTAAAAAATACTGCCATTTTCTTTGAATAACTAAAACCAAGTGTCACTATTATAACATATATGTATTACTGTTAAGCAATATATAGCATCAACAACATGTAGTGACTGTTATTGTTTAGGTGGTACTCATGAGTTGTCAAAGCACATTTTCGACGCTATTACACTTACTTATTAACTCACTTAGGACAGTCTGGTGGTTTTCCTGAATCCAAGTGAGTTATGAGGTCGACTGGGGAAGTTAGAAATTCTTAAGTATGAGGTCGTTACTGTGTATGCATCGTCACCACACGACAATTCCTGCAAAAACAACAAATATATTATTACTTCAATAAAATCTTTATTCACATCAGTGATACGTTATGCTTTCTCCTAACTATAACTTTATTTTCTTTACATGACAACCTTCACAAATCAACATAATTGATTTACCTTTTACTTTAATTTCTTTATAATCAGTTAATGTCAAATTACAGTATTTCTAAAACTACACATTGCAACTGTGCTAGTCTCATCAAAAGCTTAATCTGATGCAGGAAGTGAATGTTGTTACGTGCATTATACCACTGGTAGATCACTATCAGAATACTTTGTGTTTGTTAAGTACTTTATCTACCGTTTCGAAACTTTAAAATGAAGAGTCTCTAAATAAATGGTACTTACGTTTTCTAACCCATGCCTATATAATACAGTCGTGGTCAATAATAATCATCCACATATGGGTATCTCAAACATTTTACTGTCTAATGTTTTCACGTTCACTTATATTATTGTTTTAAGTAGTGTGTAGCTGATTGTATTAAATCAAAAGATGGTAGTCAATCTATTCATTGGAAGGTTTATCATTTAAGGAACAGAGAAGCCGTCAAACTTTTACGCAAGTTACCCCTATATGGATGATTATATATGACCGCGACTGTACATTGCAGGGATGTGAACGCTGCTGCTTCGAGGAACACCACCAGGGTATCAAGCCAGCCACCACTTTCCTTCCTGCAAAAAATATAATTATATAAATATTTCATTACACTTACCACTTTAATAAATATATCACGTTGCTAGGGTTAGGATACCAATAAACAAAAAATAGTACCAAAAGTCCAGGAGTTTGATTTTCCACTAGAAGAGGTAAACAGATAAAAGGACAACATAATTTAACAATACAAAGACATGACAACGTATATAGGAGATTTACCAACTTGAGGGAATGATATGGAACGAGTGGCATGGTACTATTGAATCTAACACAGTTGCAGACAAGAACCTAATTGGGTTAATAATTGATGTCATTTGTTTTTCATTGTGTTACACCAACCATAAAAAGCGACTACATTTAATGATGAAGCCTATTTACATATTCACCACGTAATAATTAATATAGCAAGTCGTGGGCCATATGGACACAAGAAGCGTCTGTGTGTTGATGTGGTACAGAATACTACACACAATATTACTCCATTAATTAACAATATACAGCCAGTGGTACAATCGCCAGCACAAGTTCGCTTCATTTCTTCCTGTGAATGTATTAGATATAGTAATGCAACACAATTTGAATGCAGAGACGACCGATATACAGTTCGTATGGTAAATTACATTATGTTAGAATACAAAGTGCTTCACAATTCATCTCGGATCATATTTGCATTATCAGATGCACGAGATTGACGCGAATATATGCTGCCGGCTGTACCCAGGGCTCTGTTTCCTTACATTACTAAATCTGATGCCATCTGAGAAAATTGTCTCTTTAATTAAGGAAATGTGAAAATCCCCTGAAACTGAGGAAATTATATACTGATCTAAGGAATTTGAGAGAAATATACATATAATACAGCAAAATATTTATTGCTCAGCCTTTTAGCAAACCTAACATATACTGTAGATAACTATTTAAAATATCAATATTGAAATCTCCCGCCCTACCATAATACCCCAGTCCTGACATCTGGTGGCCAAATAGTAAACTTATATCGTAAACACTTACAAATGTTGTGGGCTGCGTGGCGTTGTGGTGGCCATGGCAGCTCGGGTCTTCACAACTTTACACTCCACCTAATGACTGACTGACTGCCTTGTATCCTGTATACGACTACACCCATAAGCAGTGTTGTATGAATATGCTGCCACTGTTGCCAACATGTTAGTTAGGTTGTGACTGCAGTGTGCACGTTGTTGTTTCCCAAGTATATGCATTAAAATGATCTTGTGTTTGAAGCTCTGGAAAGTTCAAATTTGCATAAGTAATAAATTTTACATGTTCCATGTAAAACATGGTCTGCACACAGCAGTTATACCTGCACATCAATTATGTATGGATGACAAACTGATGCACTCAAAGAGGTTGTTTCTGATGCTACTCATAGTGAATGTCAAAAATTATTCATGGTAAGTTCCAAAAATGAACAGAAGTCTTCCAAAAATTGCTTTAATCTGATGTGATCATCTGAGAGTCAACACCGAGGTGACATTTTTTGTAAACTGTGAGTCTCATTGTTTCCTTTTATGTCCAAATGTTATGCAGGCAAGTGATCCCATTCTTTTTTTTATGTGTCAGGACAATTAGTATTAACGTTATGCCAAGGATTTTGGGTGAATGTGTGTATATGTGTGTGTAATGTCTAAAACTCTAAATATTCACTGAATATGAACTACAATGAACCTAAATGTGTGTTATCTAACCTAAATACCCCTCAAGTACTAAAAATTATCGACTCTGTGATGAAATACCCATTTAGCCGCTTTAATTAAATGAGTGGGTTTGAAATCTGAGCAAAATTAAGTTGATCTAAGGAAATTTGTCATGACTTAAGGAAAATCCACAAATCAGTTCTGAGAGCCCTGACTGTACCAAGTCATCGTGTACACCATGGATATTCATTCATGCATAAGGAGGCCCTTACTTGTTTGACAGAATAATAATAAATACTATGAACAGGCCTCATTAATCCCCATAGAGAATAATAATACTATGAACAGGCCTCATTAATCCCCATAGAGAATAATAATACTATGAACACGCCTCATTAATCCCCATAGAGAATAATAATAATAATACTATGAACACGTCTCATTAATCCCCATAGAGAATAATAATAATATGAACAGGCCTCATTAATCCCCATAGAGAATAATAATAATAATATGAACACGCCTCATTAATCTAAAGAAAGTTTGCAAACCTTATTAACGTCTTCTCGTAACCATCAAACCATCAAAGCATCAGGCTGTTTTGTTGTGTTCACCTCCAGGCTCCACCACTCACTCATCGTACCAAAGCCAATAGTACAAGTTTCCTCCACTTCTGAAAATCGAGAACAAGCGCGAATTTTTTTTTTTTTTTTTTTTTTTTTTTTTTTTTTAATTGCGCCGTAGCGTCTATCAAGAGGCATGCAACTATACCTATAGGCTACAAGTAGACTGAATCAATGAGAGTCAACTTACAACACACACTCACTCTTACACACACACACACTCTTACACACACACACACATGAATGAAATAAACTAGAAATAAGAAACTGGCTAAAAAAAATGAAACTATTAGGGTCAGTTAAGGGAGATGAAACTCAAACTGTGCTCATGAACATATAATTCTAAAAGTAATGTGTTCCACTTTCTGAGCAACATTATCACATTTATTTTGTTTAAGAGTAACAGTAGAGTCTAAGCCTTGATGGGGGGGGGGGGGGTGAGAATTTGTAAGCATCAAGTTCGGAAACACGAGAGCAATCGAGGACATTACACACAAGCAAGGTCATTATTATATATAGTAGCAAGAGAGGTCATTATATATAGTAGCAAGAGAGGTCATTATATACAGTACAGTCGTCGGCAAAAGTCGTGTCGCCTCACTTAGCATTTCTTGAAGGATAATCATCAAACCAACATTATTACCAACATACAGAAATACACTATCCAGAAGGCAAATTAATAAACTAAAGATTTTCATTTTACGAGGCTGTGAAGCTTCTTATATTTCCATAATGTACTTCAGGACTTGGTAGATGTGGCGACACGACTATTGCCGCCGACTGTACATACACACAAGTCATCTTTGGCAATAAACTCAGGATGAATACAATATGGTTACATTTCACTTTCTGTAGATAGCTTACCTGAGGTGAATGAGAAAGACGTGACGTTCAACACAGAAGACGCGACGTTCAACACAGAAGACGTGACGTTCAACACAGAAGACGTGACGTTCAACACAGAAGACGTGACGTTCAACACAGAAGACCACGTTCAACAGATGACAAATTTGTAGACAGACCACGATTATTGCCGACATGAACAGACAACATAGGTCCAGCTGGCCATCTCTATTTTGTCAATCGTTGGTATAGACTGGGTAGAAAGGCGAGTTATTACACCATCACTTATTCATTTACGATCTACTGACTTGCATCCATTACACTAAGACTTTTATTATGTAGAGTAAGCATATATATATTTCACGACAATGAGACTATACTTTTATTACGTAGAGCAAGTATATTTCTCACAACAAGGTCAAATTCCCTTTATTTAATACTTCGAAGAGGCTCCGTAGAACAACCAGTGCTAATCCCGTTCAAAAAATTTATAAAAAAAAAAAACTAAAAATTGGAAATTCGTATTCGGGCATATCAAAGTAACGATATGCTACTTCAATGTAAGTTTGGAACGTCTCTCGTGCCGCCCCCTTAGGAAACCCGGGCCCCCCCAAAAAACGGGGGGCGCTTTTAGGCTCCTTCGGAAAATGGCGTAGAGTTTGCTTCCCCCCTTGTGCCCCAACACCAAGGGGGGAGGGGGTCACATCTCCCAAAAACTACACCACACACACTAATACACACACACACAGCCTACACACTGAAAGGCTCACACACACACACTAGCCTACCTACTGGATGGTGTGTGTGTGTGTGTGTATAGAGGCATGGTACACACACCAATACACACTAGCCTACACCAGCCTACCTACTGGATGGTGTGTGGGTGTGTGTGTCTAGGGGCATGGTACAGTCTTCAGGAGAGTGGAGCCCCGCGCCAGTACACGTGTCCGCACATTGCTGGACCACCCAATACTAGTACTGGGAGTGTGTACTGGCGCATTGGACCACTTTCTCCAACAACAACAACAACAACTGCAATGAAAAACAAACAAAGTCATTAAGTATGTGAATTATCAGACTTACACAAGCACAGTTATAAATATAAATATATATATATTCATTATAATCGACCCCTCCATTTTTATTTTAACTGCTATATTCTCCCTCCCCCCCCTCTTACTTTTTATTTGTAATGTACAGTCGGCGGCAAAAGTCCTGTCGCCTCACTCAGCACTTCCTGAAAGATAACATGAAGGTAAACAAACATTCACCAACTAATTTGCATTATCCATGGGGCTTATAAATAAACTTTTATCTTGTTCTTCAATTTACGAGGCTTAGAAACTTGTAATATTTCCATACTGAACTTCATGAATTAGCAGATAAGGCGATGACAGGACTATTGCGCCCGACTGTACATTGACTTTACGGCTTTGCAGTTTCTTTCTCGATAAATAACTTTCTATAATATTCATATAATTATTAGGGTTGAATTTCTGTACAAAAAATGCTAATAATTACTGCAGATTCAAAAATACGTTCATTTGTATTACTTTATATTCAAAATCATTACTATTCATTGTAAACAATTAATTCTTTCTTGAGTCACCTTGCAATTCTTTCCATATCACGATTTACTTACTCCATATCAATATTAAATTCCATTTATTATATTTAACTATATTAATATTTATTTTTTACATAAACACATTGGAAAAACTATATCTTCTCTGTTCTAGAAAGCTCAGACCAACTTTACAAATTAAGGGACCCTGTGATGTAGTCAGAAAATGGGAGGTATAACACCGGTAGTTTTAAAACATTTGAGGGCCCTTACTGGAGCTCTATGAACCCTCCAAATAATCCAGGCCACAAAACGCTTCAGTGTTTCGGATAGGGAATCTGTTGCCTGGAGTAGTTTGGAGAATTCATAGAGCTCCAGTAAGGGCCCTCAAATGTTTTAAAACTACGGGTGCAAGAGTCCTTCAAATATTGCCACGAAACACCACCTATAGGGAAGGAGCGTGTTTTGTGGTATAGTTATAGGAGGAATCAACAGCCTCCAATTATCATACACGATCACAGGGTCCTTAAACTCCACTTACCGATCAAAGGGCTTCAGTGCTCACAACATATAGTCCAGGGTTGCCAACACCAGTAAGTCCATGACAGTACTGCCAACTCAGACACCCTTCACCTCGGCCAACTCCACGACGCTTTCACTCGTCACAGAAAACAAAAAAATAGCGATAATGTCATTAACCTACATGACTAAATTAACGTGTTAACACTAAAGACTTGCCAACTTCAAACTATATTCTGCAAAACTGATTATTAAGATGAAATGCTCTCTTTTCTAAATTGGTAGACTACGATTCTGATCCTAACTGTACCAGAAAACAGACCCCTTCAATGGTACCCTACTACCATGGCTGATAGTGCTGGACCAGGGTCTAAGGAGTGTTGGAGAACAACTGAACATATTTTAAACGAGTGAATTTTCCAAACCATTCTCCACGTTGAGAGGTTTAGAAAACTCACTTTTTCGAACTCTGTTCAGTTTCTCTCCAACACACCTTAGACCCTGGTCCAGCACTATCAGCCATGGATGTACTAATAAGGGTTCCGCATAGATTGGAGGAATCAGAGACCTACCAATTCACCAACAAAAGAATCTCCCCTTAACTCTGTCAACAAGTACAGTTGCCCAAGGAAAGACTGCAACCAAATTTGGTGGTGTGGTAATATCTGGCAGGTGCTCCAAAGTAAACACTGGTATTTTATAAATGGATCACTCAGAACCTACAACCTTATTAGAATGGATGGATGATGTTGGCTTCAGCTAATTCCATTCATCCTTACAAAGGTTGTAGGTTCTGAGTGATCCATTGATAAAATACCAGTTTACTTAGGAGCACCTGCCAGATATTACCACACACCAGTCCTCCATATAGGCCTAGTATACCAAGAAACAGTAGGCTACTACCCCATTAATATGTGGAGAAATAGTTCACTGAATAACTTAAAAGAATAGGTTACCCTCTAAAACTTAAACATGACAACATCCCCTGGGCTTAAAGCCTTTCTACAACACTGCCGTCTAAACAAATAGCCATTATATTTTAATCTAAACACAAAACAAAACATAACACTTACCCTGTATGTTCCAGTGCCAGCAGGTGATTTAACGTAGGTATAGCCTAGTCCTTAGCTGTGTAAAGTTGTAGGGCAGTCCAGTGATTAGAAGTTACTGGATTCCACACTTTAATAAGGTTTAATTCAATCACTCGTCTGCACAAAACAGGGCTGTGCAAATTTAAACAGAGGCAATATTCTGTCATTCATCATTATTTACACTAATCCCTCCTTGTAAACTTAGGAGACCTTTCAATTCAGCAGAGGTAGTATTTTCAATCATTGACTATTATTCACACTAATCACTCCTTGTCATTTAACACAGGTAATCTTTCAATTCAGCAATGCTATTATTTACATTAAGGCCCCCGTGATCATGTGTGAAAATTGTAGGCCGATTCCTCCTGACCATGCCACGAAACAGGCTCCTTCCATATAGGTGGTGTTTCGTGGCAATATTTGAAGGACTCCTCTACCTCCAAATTTCTGACAACAATACAGGGTCCCTTAAGCCTTCAGTGTAAACTTTTCAATCATTCACTGCTATTTAAACCATCACAGGGCTTTGTTAAATGTGTAGAGGAAATATTCTTTACCAGTTCACTATTATTTACACTCATTTCGTGGCTGACAAACTAAACAATCACTATTTTTCAGACTACAGGGCTCTGCTTTATAGAGGCAACAGTTTAATGATTCACTATTATTTACACTTATATCGGGGCTATCAAACTCTTAAGCCACTAGTTATTTTTCTTATTCACCATTTACATTTATTAGCACTTCACTTTAACGATTCACTTCGCTGTTAACAATATAATCAATACACTAACACCAAAGATACCCATGAACTTTCAAGAGGGTTTGAACTAAAAAAAAATTTAAGAACAAAAACTATTTAGAAAAATATCAAATTACATGGATAAGGGAACAATTTTGTTTTCCAGGTTTTCCATCTATTGGCTTTATGTGCTTTATTTTCTAAGTTTGTCATCTATTCTTTAAATTAAGGTCCCTGTGAATATGTGATAATGTACGAGAAATTGAGGCTTCTGATACCACCCGACTATTATGCCACGAAACAAACTCAGTCCATATAGAGGTTTCGTGAAACTTTGAAAGACTAATTTACCTTTTATAATTTGCAGGCTACACCAAAGTACCTTAAGTAAACCATTATTCAGTTCACGGGCATCACTGGTTAACATGTTTTCCCCAAATACAACTTCAATTGTAATGTGCGTTTTCCAACATTTACATTTGAACGAAACATTTTCCATTCTCTAGCGCCACGAATAAATTTACACATCACAAGTACAAAACTAAAATCACTTGGTTACTTTTCTACTTTTCACAATAATAGGCTACTTTGACACTGATAGCAGAAGAGACTTTAATTATGTGTCCAGTTTTCTTACACGGCAATATTGAAAACGAATTACAGAAATCACGGATGGGAGTACATGCGGGTTTATTATCTATGCAAGTATGGTGGTGGTAGCAAATAGGTTACGAGGGTAGTATACAGTTTGTGAATCTGGACCAACTCATTCCTCCAAACTATTCCAAGCAACAGGGCACCATTATCATCATTAGGTAACCTGTGGTCTTGTTTCCAGGAATACTTCAGCGGAATCAAGGAGCTCCAATGTAACAAAATCATACACCATCCCTCAATATAAATTCGCGTATTTTTAAAACACGCCAATTTAAATAAGTCAATTGCTGAAATAATAACACTTTGAATGAAAATTGAAACTACCACCGTTAAAGTTCACACAATAACACAAAACATTACTGGAAATAGAGTTTAGTAGTCAAATTTATCAGTGTAGTAAAGTTAACAGAAAACTGAAAATAAATAAACTGGCCAAGTCGACACTCTACACAGTTAATAAACCCGACACTAGTAAATTAAACACAAAGAAGGGACACGGTTCAATTCTCTTACCACTTGCTTCTCTTCACTTCCACTGTTGATCGTAAACTGAGCAGGGGGACAGACCGGGCCTCCCTCATCACCTCTGTTCCCGCCATTTCCTACCCACTGGCTGTGACTAGGATAAACTGCGCATGCGTGAAATTCGCCACGTGGAACTGGAAGGGAGGTAGAAAGGAAGTAATGGAGGGAGGGAGGGAGAAGGAGGGAAAACTCAAATGACCCTTGAACCAAACTGTTTGAGGGTCACGTAGGATGATTCGACTCTTGAGTTCAGTTAGAGGGCCGACTGTTCCTCCAGTCAATGTCGCGAAACAGATCCCCTATTACTATCACCAAGATCATCTGTTTCCCGACATAGTTTTTATGCAACCAGTAGGCTACCCTCCCAATTCACACAAAAGAAGTAAACCCCGAATTCGAAACTGACTCCTAATGATTCAAAATATACAGCCATGGCTGATAGTGCTGGACCAGGGTCCAAGGAGTGTTGGAGAGCAACTAAACAGAGTTCGAAAGAGTGAGTCTTCTAAACCTCTCTCAATGTTGAGAATGGTTTGGAAAATTCACTTGTTGGAACTCTTCAGTTGCTCTCCAACATTCCTTGGGATCTGATCCACTACTATCAGCCATGGCTGTACTGTAACAGTAAAGTCAGGGTCTAATGTACTGCAATCTGGTGAATAAAAGCGAGCTATTTGAGTTAATTTTATGAACCAAAATTGAACACACCAACAGCTATAGTTTCGGATAATTTTTCGAAGCCATCTCATTGGAAGTTGTTGCAGTACATTAGACCATGACTTTACAACCAAGTCCAGATTAAAGATTCGAACCTTTAATAAGTTACTGAGGAGTTGGGTCGGTAGGGAGAGGAGAGGGAAAGGGGACACGAGTGGAGGATAGAGTGGTGGTATGGAAGAGGGAGAAGGGGGGGTCTCTCTTTTCATCTGTTTACTTAATTGATAATTCACTGTGCCGGCGATTAATTTCTCCGTAATTAATGTTAAACTCTGGTTAAGGGGAGAACCTCTTTTTGGTCATTTGTAGGGCTACTGATTCCTCCAAATTATTCCAGGAAACAGATCACTTCTATATTACTTTCATGACATAGTTTTAAGGATTCAATAGACCTCAGTTTACCATGTAGGCCATGAAATGTGAAAAAAAAAATAGATAAATATTAATGTAAGGAAAATTTGCCTACATGATAAATCTATTATTATAAAGTGTAATAAAAGCCGATTGATTGATATTAGGGGCCGTAATAGTGAAGTCATATGATGGTAATAAAAGCTGGCTAGGGGATTAAGTATTATTGTGATTGACAGATAAAAATATTGGAAGTCGAAGGGACACGGCAAATAATTTACTGTCATCTTCATTGTAAAGAAAAAGCCTGTGTTGTATTATTATGGTGTAGAATATTAGTAGGCCTGTGACGCCTATGACAGTTTCCTTTCATCATCACTTAATCATACCTACAACGATCTCAGCCTCTGTTTACTCTGTCCAGTATGAGAACCCTAAACATAGATACTGTAGTTGTATCTATAATTTTACCCAAATACTGTTTAAGACAGATTATCCGGCAAATGAATCTCTTTCCTACTAATACACTGCTCACCCATTTCTCAGCTATAAATACAGTATTGTACATATTTTAGGAATGCATTCTACTGTACAGTATTTGGTTACTGTACTCTATAAGATGGCTCTAAAGTCTTATAGAGTCCAAGTGATACAAAGGGAATGATGTAGCACTGTGCCAATTAAATAGTTGCCCCAAATATTGGACAGTAAGCAACTCTGAGCAACTCTGCAATAAAATGGTATAGTGATTCTATAGTATTTATGTAAATACAATATAAACAAAATTAGGTTTATTAATACAATGTTCATAAATGCTTAATGGTTTAATTTATTCAGTTAGGAATTCAGGACCACAACACAAAATACATTGCGCATGTACAGTACATAAAAATAACAGAGATTCAACCAGGAATGTTCGTCCCAGCACAGAACAGCAGTGTGAGAAAATCAGGTCACTTATTTTCTACCTTGACTTTTTATGGTGAAGCATCATATTCTAATTACACGTGTACTGTATACAAAAGCAAACGGCTCTATATATGAAGGATCAAACTCCACACGGTTGCCTTCGTTATTCTTCAAACACTTCTGTAGACCTCCAGCATCCTCTGCAGTACTTACTTGTCTGTTTAATATACAGGTATGCATGTACAGTACTCGGGGTGAGGAGATTGTCTGACTGAACACTCACTTCAAGGGATCCTAAGAGACTCTGTACTGATGAAACTTGGATGCAGCAAATGCTACCACCAAACACATGCCCCCAATGATGATGATGATGATGATGATGATGATTATAGTAAAGATCCAATAATGATATAAAATGTTCCTCTACCCAGTGGTAAAAGTACCGTACCATAAACAAAACCAGGGATGATGATATAAAGTTACTTCAACCAATTACGTATCATAAACAAAATGTCTAAATTCTGAATACATAAATCACTGCCACCTATGTATGTACAGGGAACAAGACAGGTTAAAACTGCCAGTTGTCTCTAGAAGTATTAAGAATATAATGAAGGCACCTAGGTACAGAATATACAGTACAATATTTACCTTAAATAATCTTAAAGGTATGGTCCAACTGCAGCTGTTTCCTCCCATAAAACTTGATGTAACTGAAGTACTGTATAAACATATCAGTGTGATAAGAGTATACAAAAAAAACAGTAACTCAATAACTAACATAACACAGCTATCTACAGGAACACTGTGGGTCTCTGTGAGGTCTTGGGTATACAGTAGTAGCCTGCAAAATTTCTGTCCTCTCATGCTGTCCCCTGACTTGTAGTAAATCATAATACAGTATTACAAATAATGAACATTTGAAGAAAAAATTACTGTAATATCTATGTTTTGATTTCATACATAGACAGGTAAATAATGTACAATTATATGCTGGTGCCTAATGTAGGTATATCATGTAGTACATTACTATACGCTCTATCAAAGACTTGTTAATGATAAGAGCTTAGGTATGGATGGATGGGACAGAAATTTAGCAGGACACCAAACATACTATTGCCTCAACAATGTCAACAGTCATCATCTGCTGTTAGAAAATATCAAACATGATGACTTGTTCTGGGACACTTATGGGGCTTAAAGTTAGCTGCGGATTAAAGGTCACCGATTCCTCCAATCTATGCCACTAAACAGAAAACCAAAATACTGTATATACTGAGGCAGTCTTGTTCACAGCATACCTACAGGAATCAGTAACCTTCAAATATCTAACATCTTAGCCCTTTAAACTGAACATAAACTATATGATATTCTCACTTTCTTGACCTTACACAAAATAAGTCTATTCATCCCGACTAGGATTTTTTTTTTTAGTTTGGCACAATCGACAAATCAACTGTGAGAGAACATGATGTTTACTATACAGAATTCTGTATTGGAAACATATATAATATAAAACTAATACAGGAAACCCTGGTCACACTCAGCTTCCACTAAAGATATCCCATTTCACTTAAGCACGCTGAATATTAACATACCTCTCACTATACAGGGGGTGGCATGTCATTTATACACTGATTGTCCTGACTTGAGTAATACTGTACAGTACTCCAATAAACTGACATCTTACTACATCACCAATGGAAATTTGTGCCTTAAACCCTCCACTTCCACTGAATCCAGACACCATTCATTATACACAAATTTACTACACACTGCACATTTAATGTCTACTGTATATTCCCAGTGTATAAAGGGACTGTCTGTACCTCTAGCTACTGCTCTCAAAGTCACTTACTGGTAATACCAAAGAATACTGCAGTTACACTCCCATTGTGTACGGTTGCTTCATATGGAAATATCCATGTTCAGATTAGAGTATACAGTAATAACAGTCAGCAAGTACTGTACAGGGGAATAGATATTTTCAGTAAGTTGGAGGCTACTAATTTCTCCTAACTACACCGAAAAATGAGTAACTGCAAATTAGGTTATCTGTTTTGAAGTATTTTTCATGTATTTTGCTACCTTCAGATTGTTGCAATAATCTTAACATCTTTACAGTCTTTAACAATGGATAGCAACATCTGCAAATATTCCCTTATTGCCAAAATACCATAAATTCTTGTGAGGACACACTAATGATGTTCAAAAGTCATTAACCACTTCCAACATTAGCTTAGGTAAGATAGTTACATGTCACAAGAAAACCCTGTCATCCACGGGTTACATTTAAGTTATCCTAATCAATTATGGATCGGATGAGGAAATGTTAAAAGGAGAGAGAAGAGACTACTGGTACTACACGTATTATAATCACTGATCACTCTAACACAATGGTTATGACTTTTATAATGTTCTCCGACTAATTCCAAATCATGATTCATGTTGGAGGGAAATGCTATTGAGGTTCAGAGGCTAAACACTGTAATAATTAAAGCATAAACAACTCCTAACCTCTTACATAATTCTGTATACATGAACTAATGCCACGAACTTTTATACATCACAAGGAAATTCCCGTTAGCTAAGAGTTAAACCAAAGAAAGGTGATGCACTTACCTTCACAGCATTGATTTGTTCCCTCTTACACTCTTGCACTCTCTCTACAGCTGACAATGAACAAAGAGCCAAGAAATATCTGATAACTCCTCTAGGCAAGGATTGGTTGATAAACATCTACCCAAATTTCTAAATGCTAGTAGTATGACACAAAGTGAAGTCTCCAAGTACATACTGTACAAGTTTTTTTTTTGTTTTTTTTTAACAAATCAGTCACCCCTCTGAGATAATGACAACAGTTAATGTATTGAACAGTTTTGAAAATTTTATGTTGAACACAACTCACCTCAAGTTCTCTGTAGTACAGTACAATAATCCCTTTTTATACCATGGCTTTTATATAATCTACAGCTTCACTTAAACATACTCTATTCATATAACACTATTGAGATATACAGTGTGATATTCAATTACTTAATGATTGTCCTGACTTGTTTAATACAGTATTCCATAACACAATGGGAAAAGAAAATACCATAAGTTTAGGGGCCTGTGATTTTGTCAACACATTGGAGACTACTAATTCCATCTAACTATGCCATGAAGCAAAATTTCTCAATACTGTATAATAGTTGTTGTGTGATCCAGTCTGAACAAATTGGTAGTCCCAAGAGATGGACAATACCACAAGAGCTGTAAGTGCACAACCTTCCTTTGTCTACTTATGTTACTCACCAAAAGAATTTACTTTATACCCTATAATGATATGTTCATGATAAGCACATTAAGAGATGAGTTGAAGTCCAGATGAAAAAGTACCGTTCTCTATGTAACCCAACCAATTCAATACTACAGTATAGTACAGTACTCAGAAGTCCTTATCTCTGGATAATGATAAATAACTAGAGTCTTAAATGGCTAAACTTGATTGGTCAAAGCATACCATACACAAGTTTACCATCAACCAATCAGATATTTATGATGGAATATTACCGGCTGCTAAAGGATATAAGCACCGCTGTTCAAAATCAAAATAAATAAATAACAATAAGTAAAATAATAACAACAATAATAATAATCCTATCATGAATATAGAAGAAGTGAAGTGGAAGACCAAGAAAAGCTTCATTAATATAATTATACCCTGACTGTACAGATCTAATAGTTTTATTATACAGAAAAGCTTACTGTCGTTTCTCCATTTCTGTAGTCAGCCTTAACACTTCAACAATGGGTGACAATGTCCTGGCCAAATAAATTTTTACTTTCTTGACAAACATTGAACAGCTCTACATAGCCTACTTGTCAGAGTGTGGTCTCATAAACACTACTTCACTTCACTTTCAACATCTACAGGCTAATAATCTCCTGCATTTAAAGTGGATGAACGATGCTTGATTTTAATGTCACAGAAAACCACCCTCCAATGTCCAGGAGTTATTATTCTCCAACACCAGGTGAAGAGAAGCACTGCAGATAAGTAAAGGTTATTGATCATTTAAATTAACCAATAAACAATGCCTAATGTCTTATATATTACAGTACTGTACAATACTGCATGTGTAAACTGTATTGTCTTATGTCAGGCAACTCAATTTTTGGGGCAAGACATTATCGTCCAGAATCAAAATACTTTCATCAGCAAATGTAACACAAGAGTAACGTGGTCTAGTTTCTAGGCTGTATTTTTTTGTCATGTCCTTGGTAATACTGTATGTTCATAGTAATCCATAATCCAAATATGACATCTGGCTCTGACTTCACTCAATCACCCTATACAGTATTAGAGGAAAAATTATGACTCGCTTTTTGTTTACATTCTCGCTCATTAAAACCAATCCAGCAACCTGGCCTGGAATGAATGGAAAAAATTAGGAGGAGGGAATATTCATTTATTAAATTGATTAAATAGGGTGATATGTTGGCAAACTAGAGGTTACTAATTAATCCAGTCTGATTAATCCAAACATGAGACCAGTTCAGTTTCCTGGCAGTCTGGAAGAATCAATAGCCTACAACTATTCACCAATAACATCATACTGTACTTTCTTAACCCTCACCACCCCACCAAAAAATAAAAAAATAAAAAATAAAACACACACACACACACATAAGAAAATATACATAACACCATAAAAAACATTTTTCCAGAAGAAATGCTGGTATAGATATCACTATTTTGAGGACTTACAAGTATGATGTCATTGGCGAACTGAAAGATACTGATTTCTCCACACTGCTACAAAACAGCAACTACAGTACAGTATATTGATGGAGTCTGTTGTATGGCATAGGATGGAAGAATCAGTAGCTCACATTTTGCTAACAATATCTTGTCCCCCTTAAAGCTAGAAGGCAGAGAGAGATGGGCAGGTTCAATGCTACAGTTTGGTTTCAAAAGACAATATAGTATAATATATATGAATATAAAGTGGAGAATTATGTTATCTATTATCTCAGTTTTGTATTACAGTGTCCTGTACATTGTTTCATGTTAGCTTCAAAATATAAGCTACTGTACAGGCTATATATTTCCAGTTCAACTTTAGAGCAGAATAAAATTTTCAGAATGTAAAATGGTCTTACACTAGAGAATACTGTACTTCAGTTTCATACTACAAAGATGCAGTCCTGTACACTACATACTGTAGTTTGGTTTCAAAATACAACATAAAAATATATAATAATTCAGTCCAGTTTCAGAAAACAATATGGAAATGAACAATGCTGTATTATCAGTTCAAGGTACAACACAACACAAGTATGATTAGTTATGTTAGCTATTGAATATATCACCTACTATACATTACCAGTATATTTTATACAGCATACAATATAATGTATATTTGTGTCTGTACACCCTACCACTGGATACAACCCCATTATACAGTGAAAATGTCTGTGTCTATGTAGCTGCTAACAGTCACTCATATCATCATAACAACATACTGTAGTAGCATTCTCAAGCAGAATATTTTGGATCTAGTGAGTACGCTCAATCCAATATGAAACTCATATTTCAGATTACTGTACTACTGTATACAGTATCTGGTTATTATATGTACTGTATGATAATTAAATATAAGAAATTAGTAGGAATGAGAAATGGATATTTGATGCATACAAGCAAAAAATTATTGCAATATAGTAATGATGTGTAGGCTACTTTGGCAAATACTGATAACCTAATACAGTACACAGAGGTGCCCATTGACACCAGCCAATCATCACAGGTTACACCCTGAACAGGTATTGGCACCTCTCTCTGTTTACACTTTAGAGGGTTTTTACTGATCATCAATAATACAGTGACTTGGGAGAGTGATAAGTATGAAAGTATGATATATAATGATGTAATGTATATGAAATTCAACTACTTATCAATATACCTATACCTCTGATGCCTTGTTCTCTCTGGGAACCCCTACCAAGGGCATGGCCACAGCAGAGGTCTCCAGTTCTCCTTGTCCCATTACTCCTTCCTCACTCGGTCAAGGCTTCTTTCTCTACCACTCATATTTCTCTCCCTCACTTATTCTTCCATCATGTTCACTCATTTGGCTGGAGGTCTGTCTCTCACACCAGGCCCCAACATCTCATACATCTTCTTATGTAAACTCCCCATCTTACATTCTCTCCACATGTCCAAACCACCTCAATGTTTGTGTTATGCTTCAACATCTCATCCATTCCACACTCAACACCAACTGCCTTTGCAATGCTTAAAACATTATTTTACATTAATAATATTATATTCACCGTTTCTTGAGAAAATATATGTGAAATGAAAGAAATAGAATATGCTATAGAGGTACTGTAATATGTTTCTGGTGAATTGGAGGTCACTAATTCCTTCAAAATGTGACAAAAACAAACTACTGTACATTAATCACTACCAGTATCTGTTTTGTGGCACAGCTAGAAGGACTTACAAGCCTCCAGCTCACCAATGACATTTTACTCACTTAAATCAATACCTTACAACAATGATATTCACAGTTCCTTAAGGGGCCTGTGACATGGTTGGCAATTTAAAAGTTATTGGTTCCTCCAAACTATGCTTAGAAAACAGCATCTACAGTGTACTGTACTGAATGGCTGTGTTTCATGGCATAGTTCAGAGAAATTCAAAAACTTCATATTTCCCAACAACATTGCAAGTCCCTAAATGTGGCACATGTCAGTTATATAAAACTATGGGTTACAGTATTTTACTAACAGATATAATTTGAGGAGAAGCCTTTATTGACAGAGTTTCATTACCGCACCTTCACATCAAACCAGTCATGAAATTCTGTCAACAAAGGTGTCTTCTCCCAGCAGTCTAATGTTCTAGTTTGGGTATGTATTATACTCTACCTAAACTTCCTTCACACAATACACCTTCTATCTGTACTCTTCTATATCTACTGGTATATTTTATCTGAGTTGAAACCTAGGCTTCATACCCAGTGAGGTCCCAGTCATCACCAAAGAACACAAACATACAAACAAAAAACACATACTCACGCTCACGTACTCATGCACACACACACAATTACCTGTACAAATTACTGCATTATCTATCATTCCTTGGAAGAGAGAAGGACTTAGGAAAACTTTCTTGCATTAATTGATCAAGATAAAATGTATCTTAAATAAACAAGAAATTTCTTTAAAAAAGTATACAGTACTTTCATGTTCTATTAATCTACTATTCATTTAAACCTGCATCCCTTGTATATTGGCCATGAACACACAAACTTTAAGCCACCCTACTGTGACTCATTGCAACTCCCATCACTACAGCATACAGACTTACATGTTACTTTAATGCCTCCCTCTCTCCCATTTAATTTTCTTTTGGTTTATTACAATGTGTATCATATTAAGAGACTGTAAAGTATGACACATTAGAGAATGCTTAGGGATTAAAAAGTATCTCATTTAACCCTCTTGTGGCCTGAAGAAGCATCTATAGTGTTAAAGTACAATTCATTAATTATATGCCTGAGACTTTACAAATGTTGCAGTGAGAGTGAGCAGCATTCATACATACAGTAAAGTATATTATAGCTTCCTTTGCTTATGGATTCCCCAGCTTATGTTAGTGGAAGGTGTGATATTGCTTTGAATACATAAACTGTAACTCTAAGTATATAAGAGCTTAACAGAAAGAGATGAATACCAATGCTAGGAGGGAAATGTTGGAGTGGAGCCAATCAAATATTTCACCCGATCCATCTGAGTTTTCATTATTTCACTTTATCAGGCAGGAACAGGAGAACTAAGGCATTAAATAACAATAGACTTATGTTACAATCTCAATTCCATAAAGCCTTTCTTCTCCAAGTATTGTACAGTATTGCCTCAATTATCTCTCCTTTTCTTCTGTTTCCTTTGTGCTTGCAGTCCCTCATCTCTATCTCTATCTCCTTCCTTCTTGTTACTATGTTAGTATCCTACTTCAGGTCATAAGAGGGTCGAGGCCAAGTAGGCCAATACCAAATGGTTCTTCCCTTCATTCCAGATAATGCCTGGTAAAAATGTGAGGTTGGACCATCTACTTTATCTGGCAGGTATACAGTCATTAAATACAGTCTGTGAAAAGCAAAGTTCATTGGTTGTGGGATTGAACAATATAAACAAAGCTTTCATTGATCACTATGATGTTAAAGAAATAGTAAAGAGAAGGTACTTGGTGAGTTGTGTTTGGGGTTTCATTTGTCTCATAACATAGACTTGTCGTAAGAAATATTCTCAGTTACTTATATGAGTGGCTGATGATGATGATAATGACTTTTTTGTATGGCTGTACATACCCTGCCACAACCAACTGAGCATGTACTGTACAGAGCTAACCCCTGACACAACTCACCAAGTGTCATCTCTTTACTATTTCTTCAACATCAAAGTGATCAATGAAAGCTCTTCCTTAAATTGTGTTAATTCAATGTAGTACTGTATGTACTGAGTTGTAGCAGGAGTTGTAGTTCAAATGTTTAAAATTTGTTCTTTGGACTTTTAGCTTTCTATATATTATAACCACAATGAAAGTAAAGTATGGTACAGAACTTGTTAAACGTGAAAGTAAATAACAGGAAATAATATGAATTATAATGGTGACTGGTGTTAAAAATCACGGCATATAATATAAAGTATGAATATGACCTACAATGATTTTCTGGAGTACAAATACTTGCTAAATGTAATATACAGTAGTATTGAACAAAATCAAAGAGGGGGAATGTTGATGCTGCAAATTAAGGAGGGAGAATGAAAAACAAAATAAGCAAATGCAGTGTAGAGAGAGGGATAATGAAGAGAGGGAATTTTAATGGCACGTGACAAGGGAGCTTGGAAGTCATTTGTTCATGACAACTTCGTAAGGGATGCACTGTGAGATAACGAGAGATTCACTGACAATCATTCAAAGTTCTTGCAAACATCAAATTAGTTTAAATTACTTTGAATATACAGTATCTCACTAAACAAGTACAGTATACAGAGGGTTGGGATTCACTTTGGATTTGATATTTAGAAAAGTTACAAAGACAGCTGGCTGGTGGTGACAGGCTGGTTGTGTCTTATAAATTTATCGTGATTTTGGTAGGAGAGTCCATGTAGAAAATCAAAGCTTAACAATGGAATGGGAGAGAGAAAATCTCATAAAAATGACAAAGGTGCCACAGTCCAGACACAGAAAAGTACATTGAAGACAATATTAACATTCACACTCAGAATAGACATCATACTGACTGAATACACCAATACACAATACTATCCATCACTTTTAAAGGATTTCTTGATGTACACATACAAACAAACAAGATCGCATGTACACAAACACACACTTGAAGACAGGACACCTTCAATGGTCCCTTTGGGGGAAAACTCAGTCATTCAAACAGATGTACTGACAGAGATGCCACACTGTGCTCTACTACAAGGATGATAGATAATTTGGTTCCCTATAAACAGATTTATTCATCCACATTAATGAAGTTAATTAGCTCTTGTTACTTATTCTGAACCACATGCAAGAGAGGCATTAAATATATGAATTTTTGAAGCCCTGGCCAACATGAACAGGATACGCGCGCGCATGCGCGCGCACACACACACACACACACACACACACACACACACACACACACACACACACACACACACACACACACACACACACACACACACACACATACTGTATATGCAAGCACACAACACACATGCAAAGTCAGGTCACAATGAGTAATGAGCAGGTGAGATTACATAAGATATGAAGATCACAGAGTAAACTTGGGCACAGAACAGCATGTAATTTCAGAAGAAAGTGTTAAGGGGCCTATGATACAGCAATAGTAAACTAGAGGCTATATATTTCTCCAAACTATGTTGTGAAATGGACTACCTCAGTATGAGTTATTTTGTTGCTCAGTAAGGAGATATCAGTAGTCTATATTTTGAGGAATCCCAAGCCTTCAATTCAGATATCATCTTGGGCCCCTCATCCAATGAGATACAAAAGGCAAGTAAGTACCATCAGCTAAAGGGGCTATCACACTAGCACATTTTCCGCCCACGTCACTGAAAAGTTGGAGGTAGCGTGCCACGAGCTCCCTACTCCGAATAGTGGGCAGAAACTATGCCGCTGGAAATTTCGGGACCGTCCGTCCACTGTCTGAGGTAAGATCAAACATGGTGTCAGGCGTTTCTCTCTTAGTCAGTTTACTCATTTATTAAGTACAGTACATTACATTACTAGGCTTCTGAATGTATTTATTATAGAAGCTTCAGGCTTAATAGTGCAGTGAAGTTAATTATGGGACACATTTATAATACTTTACGACGCCATTATGAATGTTATTCTTGTTTGTTTTGATTGTACACCTGTACAGTTAAAAATTGTACCTTACTTGTGTATACCCTGTGTTTGGGATCACTGTTATTATGGCATCAGTAGCCCAGATTTCTTCAAAGAGGTCTACAGGCAGCAAACAACAAACACTAGCCTGTAGGTTTCCATGGATGAGAGATGTCCAGACAGCATTCTGTGTGTGCACCTTTACTTTGAACCCCAAGATTTTGAGCTGACAGTCAATTCATAATGAGCACAGTGCCTGATATGTAGTACTGCACACTGAATATAGCTGATCTATTGTTACAATGTAGAATACTAAGTACAGTACACTTACAGGCTTTGTGATATAATCTCAGTGAAACATAGCTGAACAGATATCATTTCCTTCTGGAAGGAATCCAGTGTTTTAATGTTTCAAGAATAGTCTAGAGGTTACTGTATATTTCTTGATATTTTGTTCTGAATAAAAGTACGCAATTACTATTACAGGGTATATCGCTACAGCATCAAAACTTTTTGTGTCTGCCAATAGGGTTTACTGAGGTGCTAGTGAGTGAGTGACAAGGAGTAACTAAAAGAGTATCATACTGGGTGGGAGCCCACAACACCACACACGGTCACAGTGGTGATCTCAGCACATTTTTTCTAAGTCCTCCTCAAACCACACCACACTACACCAGGTCAAAGCAGTGATTTAAGCACCATGCTGACATTAGACATATCTCTTCACAGTCTGGCTCAGTTTAACTTGACATAGCTAAGCACCGTAACTATGCTGCTACATAGTGAAAACATTAAGCCACTGAATTCAGTTCGACCCGACACTCAACACCAACATATTGATTAATCAAACATTATACCCCTTGAAAATAGCCAATAAGTTTTATATTTTCCTCAGTTCCAATTCAGACAATTCAGCTATCTGAGGTAAGCACTCCTCAACTCCACAAGTAATTAATTAAAGTCGCAGATTACATACTTGAACTACAGGCACATGATTGGAAACCGAGGGTCAAGGTAATGTGTGTGATCAGAATATGGGTCCACAGACAACAGTATGTATGAGAAGTAAAGATGTGAAGGAACACAAGAGTATGGGCCGTAGGAAGAAAATAAATAGGTCTGGTGGTAAAAATGATTGGTAGAAGTTCTCCCTATGATGTCTACATGTAAACATTATCAGTTATCACCAACCAGCTTCAAGAACAGAAGAAATCAAATATAAATTCATTTGCAGAAGTACCATCCCTCTTCCTTCCTATAAATTACTTTCAGCATTCATGATTTTGTTTATCTAAAGGAAATAGAATATTCTGTAATTTGGTCTTATACAAACACTAATAAATGCAACAGTACAAACCATCACAGACTTTAAGACCTCTTTGTTTCCAGAGTTTTGGGATGGACAGGTATGGCAGAATATTGCAAGCAATCAGAAACTAGATTTGTGTCTAATGCCACCAGAGGTAAAGGCCTGGCTTGTGATACAGTGTTTGTGATTTTACATTACTCATACAAAGCTATGGACTAAATATCATATTTCTGTCTAGCATTCCTTTGAGAGTCAAGCTTGAATGGGGAGAAGTAAAATAATATTCTATGAAAGCAAAAGAAAGTACAGTAATCTGACTTCTGCCGGCACTGAACATGACAGTTACTGTTTCCAACTGTACACTCCTGAACCAAAGTTATGAGCCAACTGTCCATCTCTGAACTGTGATAATAATGAGGTTCTGGAATTTTGGCAACATATACAGCTGTATTTATGTATGTACTCAGTACTGTATATATGCACCAATACTCTATCAGAGATAAATTAATTATATCTTTATACTACATACAACACTGTAAAGGTAAAACCATTTGAGGAGGAGTCTTTTGTGACAATGTTTTGCTATTCCTGTTTCACGTCAAAAGCACATATCCTACAGTACTGGATTCATTGGGATTTTGACCTTTCATGTGATGTTTCACTAAAGTTTCTTCTGGTAAATGGCACACACCACAGTGAGTCATATAGAATAAATGTTTGTCTGCTGATGTTTACTCAAGACAAATGTATACAGCTTGTACTGTGTATCTTATTACATAACTTAGGATACCATCATCAAATTGAAGAAGCAATAACAAAATGTCACCAACAAAGTCTTCTCCCCAAAAGGTTTGTTCTTTTGGGCCAATTTCACAGTCATTCCGGTTTGTTCAGTTCCTCCCAAACCATATAATTCACTCTTTATTATCACCAGACAGTTAATTATCTACACTCACCAAAATCTATCATGATTGTTACAATGTTCAGTAACTAAAATCATCACACAATTCAGTCATACAACCAACCATGCATTGCCTCTTTTCTTTTACAGATCAATAATGAATGACTGTGAAGTAGGCTCTCTGTCTATATTCTGCCTAGTTGCATTACACTGCACACTACACGCCAAACTATTTATTATTTAGCATCCAGGCTCCATTTCAAGAGATAATATTTCATACAGATTAAGAGGGTCAGATGTGATAAACTGGTGGTTACATATTCCTCTATACATACTGAAATAAGATGAACACTAATTCATGTTTTGGGTGTTTTACTTCATGGTGCAGAACGAAGGAATCACAGTAGCCTCCAATTTGCCGACAGCATCTGACCCTTTTAAGATCGTGAGTTTATACACAATATACAGTACAACTAATGTACAAATTCTTTATTATTCATTTAAGTAACTATAACTTCAATACAGTTATATCTTATGCTATATTATTATATCTTATATCTTCAAGATTTTTAGATAGTTCTTTTGCTCATCTAAGACTTTGACTTAATAGGGTAAAGTAATGTCAGCATAGTGTAGACTTCTGATTCCTTTAAACCATGCTACAAAACAAACTGACATAGCATTGCTGCTGTTTTGTGGCACATACAAGAGGAATCAGTAGCCTCTAATTGGCTAACATTACAGACCCTTAATTTGAGAGGTAATACTCCAGGAAAACATAATTACTCTCTTACGGATTGATTTTGTACTGTCTTACATCCTATTTTTGTAATTTCATCATTTTGTACATTTACCCTTGTCGAAGTCATTAATTTTATATCAAAGAGGATTGTCATATACTGTATAAGGGAATTCCATACTATAATTGTTTCTTATAAACAAATCCATATTTATAATACATAGCATCTGAGAAATTTTAGACTATTCACTCTAAAAAGTATCTGAAAAGTGAAGACTGCTGGTTGTGGAAATTAACACCATGAAATTTTACTAGCAAAGAGCAATGTTCACACACCAACGTTCCAATGCTTTTAGGGAGATTTTACTATTATTTTTTTCCAGATACTTTCTATGAGTGAATCTACGAAACACTTTACCCTCACATCAAGTAGAAGTATTGCCTCAACAGTCATAGTACAGTACGCTACGGTTATAACTGTTCATTGCACGCTACTAAATTCTGCAGTATTAAAGTCAGCAATTTCTTCTGTGAAATCTGGATAATAGTAGTACAGGATCATTCTATCTTTTTCTCCTCCTTCCTATTCAAATTCTCTTGATTTAACACTCGTCTCATTTATAGCCTATATACTTTTCATTCAAGTTTCAAGCCAATAAAAATCCTTCTGCTAATCTCATATTAATAACCTCAAGCTTCTCACTATCTGCAATCCTTCAATCATTCTATCCTATTCCCTTAATACTTCTCAATGGTTTTAACTCCTTTCTAAAGGAATCAATTCATTTCAATTTTATTACTAGTACAGTAACTTAAATTTTTTTGTCTGCTATGTCTTCTCGCATGCTATCTATCAACATCTCACGTACATTTTACTTTTTCTTCCCTTGGCACACATGACCACATCCTATTATTTCATTTAAGGGGAAAGTGATACTGTCGGTAAATTGGAAGCTACTGATTTTTCCAAACTGGGCCACAAGACCAAAGTATAAGTATGACCTAACATTCTCAGGATTAGGAAACATGACTGTGCCATTTACCAATCATATCTTACTATGCTACTAAGCTTCAGTCCTTCAGTGCATGAAACTTCCATACAGTAGTATGATTTCAAACTGCAAGGTGTTTGGTAATCTCAGCCAATGGAAATAATTCAGAAGTACAAACCCTGGATGAGAAGCCTGAAAGCATTAATAAGACTATGTTCTTACATTGGAGAATATCATACTTCATCAAACACATAGAATTTGGCACTGCATCTACATCATAAACTTGGCAGAGTTAGTGGAGCTGTATGTATAAAATATATAATATGAACATACTGTACTGGTTGGCACACAGGATATTTTATGGCAGATAGAAGGAGTTCTTCTCCAGCCGTGTCATACATACTCCTTACCTCTTCTCTACACATCTCTTCCAAGACAGCATATGGAAGGATTTCATGGTGGCTGAAACCCTCCTTTAGTGAGAGATTGAGATCTGCAGTGGACTATAAAAGACTGTAGTGGATGGAAGAATGGTACTATATTATCCAGCTCACACAGACACTTATGGATGAACAAGCTCAATACTAAATGAACACATTGTTTCTTTATCAAAACAGTACAAGAATGACTTGACTTCAATTACCAGTACAAATACTTATCAATATTATAAAAAAATACATGACATTAGTTTATTAAATTCACAAGCCTAAAATTAATATAAAAAGAATCTGAATTAAAGAATACCATATACAAATTTGCACCTCAAGTTTAAATATAATCTATTAAACATAAAAAAATACTCTCAAATGTATTTTCCACAATAATAATGTAAGCTAAAGGTACAGCAAACATTAGAAGTTCACCCAGAGCCTATATTTTCTTCATTCATATTATACCTGGACAATCCAACCAAGGTACAGATTAGGTCCATTTTAAGATTTACCTTTGTCTATAATTATTATACTGTAGTCTATCAACTCAATGTTTACATTCCAAGGCATAAGTGACTAAGTGCCATCATTACCCATCATAATGGGTCCTTTATTCTCTCACTATTTTAAGATTGAATATAAATGATATTAGGATTATATTATTTGGAAAATTCCACATCAAAATCTAGTACAATGGCTGGAAAACTGATTTACAGTTGTGTTCTAGGTATGCAGTTCCTCCATGTTATGGCAGTTGGTGAGTTGTGCTGGGAGCTCTTCATATTTCCAAGAATGTCATATAACACAATGCTGGAGAGATTTCCATGCTTCATCATACAGAATGCACTAATTTCATGACTGCTTAAACCACCCTGACTTTTACAAATAAGAGGGACAAGATGCTATTGATGAAATGAGGCTACTCACATCTTCTAAGCTTTGCCTGGAAACAGTCTACCTTATCTACAGGTGGTGGTCTGTTTTCAAGCACAGTTTGCAAGAGTGAACATTCCCCAATATTATTGGCCTCCTAAATCTATCCTTGTAAAACAAACTGAAACTTTCCAATCCTCTCTGAATCAGTGTGGGGAATGATTTTAAGACTGTAACTCCTTTTAGTTAAATACCTGTACCTCATCCTGAAGTCAACTGTATAAGACAGATATGGTACCTGCCATCTCTTCCTCACATAATTAACATTATCAGATCACTCCTGAATCATGTTGCTGCAAGCCAGGCACTTTTCAGCGCATCAGCTATCTCTCGTTTTCTCACTCTTCCTTCAGAGCTTGCTATCCCTTCTCTTTATCCCCTACCAAGGCAGTATATGACCCCTGCCAGTGCACTACCATTAATGTTTTCTCTCCAATAAAGCAATCAATCAACTTGAATCACATACACTTTCAGGTTGGCTCGGAATAAACTTCTACTGTCAACCATACAGCTGTTACTCTTCCTGTTACTTGAGAGAATGAGATGATGTTGATGAACTTGAGGCTACACATTCCTCTAAACTGTGTCATTACAAAACATACCAAACTAAAGTGAGGTAGTCTGTTTGTTATCTTGCATACAGTTTGAAGGAATTAGTAGCCTTGAGACAAAATTCATTAACATCATGTCACTCACTTCTCCCCTTCACAAAGACTGATATATACCACCACCACCACCACCATCATTGCTATTACTTCATTTTCTACTTTTGACCAACCTGCTCACCAGCCCGTCCTTAGTAGATGTGGCGGAGTGTGGTGGAGTGGAGGGCTGTGGGGCAGGGCTTGTGGCTGGTGGGTCCTGACGGGCGGCGAGGGTTTCAAGAGGCATGGTGGAGCGCTGGTCTTCGAGCCGGCCCGACTGGAACCGCACGATGAGAGAGAAGAAATCATCATCTGGTACGGTGGGGGCAGACTGTCTCAGCGACACCTCCTCATTGGGCAAGGAGCTGCGCTGGTCCTCGATCCGTGAACCCTGTGGAGACAGATTTTGATTAATGACACCTCTTGAAACTTCATTATCAACATATCAAGAAAGCTAAAACTGATCAAGCAATATAGATTTCAGACCATGAAAGAAGAGCAATATTGCCAGTCTGTAATGTTAAGCTAAAACATCTCACCTGACACCTCATTAACATATCAAAGAAGTTGTCATCTGGGAGTGGAGTGGTGTCTGCAGCTGCCACAGAGAGGCGCTGGAGGAGGGCATGCTGGTTGGTGAGTCCCGGCAGCTGGGGAAGGGAGGCTCGCTGCTCATCCATACGACGACTCTGCATCCCTGCGATACTCTCCATCAGCTCCTCCAGCACACCACACTGGTCTAGCAGAGATTAAATATTATATTTTTCACACATAAACAATGACTGACATTATCTACATCTTTTCCCTAACTATGATCAGATATCTATTCTTGTTGGAAGTGAGCAACAACTGATTAAGATCCATAGACTAAGATTATCCCACTTAGCTCATACACAACAGCTTATAATATGGTACTGTGCCTACATGAACACTAAACCATTATAATAACTTTGGGAACCTCCCTTTGTTTAAGAGTAAAGGCAATTAGCATCTAGCTGCACTGATCTTGGGGAGACATATCAATAATCCTATCAGCTAAAGTGCCATTATTATATGCATGGGCAGTATGCAAAAAAAAACATATGGGCTAAAATATGACAATGAGTACTATGATGGCTTCACAGACAAGACACTGTGTCATTATATCAATCATCATTATTATCAGCTCAAGTCTTTTCTTGCATATGGCCCTGTGTGAGATCTATTTGTAGTACACTACTTCATTTATACATTTTTCAAGGGTTATAATATATTGTAGCCTGTTGTACTGTAGTTACTTCTGGCCACCTTGGGTCTTATTCTGGTACAGTACTTTCAACAAACAGTATTTCTTGAGCTAAGGCTTTATAGAATAAGAACTGTTGATATATTGCAGTCCAACAGATCTATCAGTTATAACACTATTTACAAAAGGCTTTCCACCAACAAGTAATACAGTACTAAGCAAAAATGTAAAATCAGTATACATAATATCCACGATGGAACATCTGCTATATTACTAAATTGTAAAATAAACAAAAATAAGTTGTGTCCTACTGACACTTGAGGTCAGTGTATTCACATGGACAATAATAGAGCATTTCTTTACTCTTATCCATTTTCTATGACTCTCATGGACACTATAAGAGAGGCTTGTTTCATAATCAATATGAATATGAAAAATAGATGAATACTGCACCATCAGCTAACAATTTGTTCTCATCTCTTGTGGCAAAAGGACACTTCTGTTGATTGCTGTAATCAAACAATTGCAACTACTTGCTTCTATATTCTACAAAACTGGAAACAAAAATCTACCGTGCAAGGCTTACCACGTTTTAATTTGGGCACTTGAGCGAATCCCATTCCTGAGTGAAGCAGAAGTAAGGTAAAAGAAGAGATATTAAGGCATAGTTAGATAATAAATACAGTATCCTACAAGAGGCATCCCAGATGTAAGTGATAAGCAGAGTACAAAACTAACTATCAAGAGCTAAAAATGGATTTAATTTATCCATCCACAGTGTTGACACCTTCCTCCCTTCCTGAAGCACCTCATCCACCCACAAGAGATTATGAGATTGGGAAGGCAGAAGTCACCTTGAATCAGGTAGTTTACTGCAGGTGCTACTCCACTGAATGGTGGGGCAAAAAAAGCCAACACCCAGAAAGAGTTTTGTATGTCGTGTCATAAAAACCAGTATTCTCGGAAAGGTTTAATTTTGTTCTTACATTGATAAAGATAAGGACTAAAGGCTGAAAGCCTGCTTATTTTTTTTCCTCATCATCAAGAGGTTCAGACACATTGTGTTTGAAGGAGCAGGAGTCATGGCAAGGGGGAATGATGGATGAAGGTAGAATATTCCCGAGTAGACCAGATGTGTACATGAAAGACTGAGAGTACCGGTTAACTCTTGCATTAGGGAGTTGGATAGAAAGGGGGTGAGATCGAGTAGTTTGGAAAGTGATGCATTCTCTCCTGAGAAGAGGAAGCATAATTTGAGAACAGCATTACAACAGACAGTGATGCAACTTTGCAGAGAAGAGACTGTTGTGAATCAATATGATGGGAGAGCTGATGAGTGAGACCAATAAATGGCCTTTGATATCACTCTGTCCAGGAGAGTTGTGAAAGTTGCGCCACCACACACATGAGAGCCATCCTTCATACAAGGGTGTGTGAGACTCTTGTACAGAGACAGTAGCTGCTTGGAGGTAAAGCACAGGTACGGTATTCATGGAATATGTGCAGCACACACAACTTCTTTCAGGCAGTTATAGCTAGGGAGGCAATGTGATCTCTCCAAGGAAGGTTGTGAGAGAAGAGACTTTAAGAATATTGAAAAAAGAGGAAAGGTCAAGTTATGTGTTGTTGAAGAACAGGTGAAGGAACTGTGTTTTGGAAACAATGAAAGCCACAAGATTTTCTCTGTCCCAATTGGAGATGTTAAGGATCAGGGTATTTACAAATTGGAGATGTTAAGGATCAGGGTATCTACAAATAGTAGCATAGACCAATACACAAAAGCAATGTTATAAGAAGAGATGTTAGCAATATATACATTTCATTTGTTGTGTTTTGGAACACATGTACAGTACCTCAAAAGTTCTTCTTAAAGTAACAGGTGACAATTTTCTATATCAAGGATGGGCCTGAGATATTATCTGTGAACTTTAGGCAGATGATTCCTTCAAACTGTACCACAACACAATGCCATACTGAGGAGTCTGTTTTCTGGCAGTTTTAAGGGATTTGTAGCCTTCAAATTACCAATATCATCATAACTCCCTTAAAGATTACAGTATAAATGTCAGTATTACCTTTAAGTAAAAATAAGATTTATATTAACGTGCTAATTAAAATCAAATTTGCAAAATACTGAAAGTAACAACTTCTAATACAGTGTTAGGAGAGATGGGCTGGAGGGCCATGAGAAGTCCTGGGCCAGGGGATAGCAATGATTAGTACTGTACTGTACTGTGTATTGTTTATAAAGTTACCGGGTATCACATTAGTCCTTTATTATTTTGCACATGACTTTTTTTTGCATATGGCCTGGACAGGAATCACTTCATCATCAACCCTACTACTACTAGCAAACATGCACATAAACATATCAGGAAACTGTATAATGTATATCTAACTGTGTTGATCAAACTTATGGGCATGCAAAACATAAATTATACTTACCTTGATAACCCACAAACAAGCCATTATTACTGTACTCACTGTCACCTTTTTGTCATTGATTATATAATTATGTAGTTATACATGGAGGATGTTGTACCTAATTGTAAATGGAAGTCAAGTGACTGGTTTCAAATCTCTGTTCATTGTTCCAAGTACTATACACATGGATGGTGTAATGATAATGGCAAAAACAAGAGAATTTGAATAAATGGTGAATAAATGCAAATGGTGAAAGTTGGTCTATTTTGAGCCTAAAGTATATAGATGCTGTGGTGCCCACGTTTACCTTTAAACAAGGATACTCACATATTGTTGCAAAACTCTCTACCCATTTTCCTTGACCCCTCTCATTGCAAGCCAACAACACCGTATGATTTACATACTTTTAATCTTACAGGTAAAAGAGGATAAGGCTTGATGACACAGTTATAGAAAATAACCACAGATTATATCCACACCTTGAAAACAAAAGATGATGAAGTAAAGGGAGACAAAGATAAAGATGAAAAGTGCACCTATTCATTATCTGTACAAAATATCACAACAATCATCTCCACAAGATTACAAAAAGATCATTAACTAAAATAAGAAAATTACTGCACACGCAAAAAATCCAAAATGATGACATTAGTACCAAAATAGATACTACAATTACCACAGTACAGTATCCACAACGTATCAATAAACACTCAGCAAATCATATTTATACCAAAAGTCCTTAACAGAATACAGTACAGTACACAGCTACACACCATCATCCCACTACAAACACTTTACTCACCAGATCATGCAATGCAGTAATTCATGCAAACACATTCATTACCAGGTCACACACTGATCCCTACAAAACATTCAATCATCATATTACATAATGATCATCCCACTAATGAAAAGATAATTAGATACTGTATAAGGACTGTATAAACTCATTATGTAACATGGACTCATTACTAATCATTCATTTCTAAAATATCATCAACTCACTAATTCAGACAAATTACTGTCTCCTGTACATTACTAGAAAAAAAATGAAGATCTCAAACCATAATCATAAAAGAAAACAATCATTCACAAGGCCACACAATGATAACAAGAAAGGAAGAGTGAAAGGGTTTTAACAGGTACTCACTTGCAGCCAAGTCAGAGGGTGTGGAAGTGCCATTGGTGGAACCAGTGGAGGAGAGAGAGCCACCTGGTTGCTGTTGTGGCACTGGTTGGGGTTTGTGTTCCATTTGGCTGCTGTTGCTTCGTTCCATCGGTGGTCTGCTGCGTTTTTCAGTGTTGATGGGTGGAGCGGTGTTGTTGCTCTCTCTGTGGTTGTCGAGGGAGAGGGTGGAACGCTGGTCATCCATCCGTTTGCTCTGGAATCTGGACAGCAACTCAAAGAAGCTGTCGTCGTCCATGCTAGATTCCTCGTTGACAGATTTCTGGGGAGGTGAAGGACGTAAGGAGGTGGTGATCACAAAGCACTTGCCCCTTTAGAAATCCCCTCGGGAGTATTGTATGGGCCCGTTACGAAGCATGTGAAATGGAGACCACAAATTCCTCCATAAAATGCCACAAATGAAACTTCTCATCTCAAGTATTCCTTTATGGCACAATATGTAGGAATCAATAGCATCATTTCTATCACCTTTATCAAGAGATCTTTTATGAATTCAGTAAGCAATGGATTTAAACATCATATAGATACATCCTGAATTAATACAACTACTGAACATACCATCATAAAAAAATATATAATTATAAAGAATGTGAAGATGATAAAAGTATTTTCATTTAAGTACAGTAAATCAATTGAACATAAAACAATTGTAGCATTATCATTACTGCATACTGTACTACCATCATTTCAATTATCATGCAAACACAAATACTGTACCAATGTAAAATGCAACAGAAAATAACACATGAAATTAAGTTGCAAGCTGTTTTGTCAGCGGTTATGGGGGTAAGGACTTGTTAGCGAACTATACATAGTTTCGAAGCAGGTTATTCACAATGACATGAATATGAAAATGATAAGAAAAACACCCACAAACACAAACAGGTATACAACTGTACAGTAATGAGCTGGGGCAAAACAATGAAAGCTTCTTCAACATACTGTACTTTTTGCTACAATGTGGAAATATTTCTTACTATAATCATCTAATTGTATTAAAAAGAGTAAACTGTACACAAAACAAAGGGTGTCCAAGTAGGAGAAAATTTAGTTTGAAAAATGATACATATAAACAGATACAATATCAAGGTAAGATCATTTTTTTCATTTAAGAGAAGGAATAGAACACCATTCTTTAGAAAAAACAAAAATTGGGACCTCTTTCAAGAAATCCTTATAAATATTTTAGCATATGAAATATAATCGTATTTCATACTTTTATCAAGACGGATTCAGTTTGTCGTTAGTTTGGTTTTGGGAGTTAGGTGCAAATAAATGTTTGAATTTAAATTAACTTCATACCTAAATGTGCAAATCTGTCGAGTATGTTCCCCTGAACAAATACATTAGCTTGTATCATACTGTACATAAATTTCATGCATTGTACTCGGTGTGCTTTCAAATATAATAGTTCTTGATAAGAATGCTTTTTTATATCATTTATCCTCTCCTTCTTGGACACACCAAACATTTTCCCTGTTCCTCTTTTGAAATTAAGGTTTCGTCTGTTCTCCAACATGCTCCGTGGAGACAGGAGGAGCCGCGAATCTGGCCTGAGAACACTAGATGGGGGACGGATGATAATGGAATTGTGACACACCTTTAAATGTAAGTGGTGAAAGGTGGGAGATGGGGTAAGGTAAGAAGGGATAGGGTGGCTCAAAGGTTGTCTGTATGGACCCATCTGATAAGTAGTGAGAAATTATACAAAATATAGGGATAACATCTTTCAAAACTATACTGTACTGTCTGCCTGAATACCAGATAGTCATCCCTGGACATTATACAGTGCACATAGTTTTACCTGCAACTGTATAGTGAAGACCATTTCATGTACAGTTGCCAAAAAAGGTTCTGTGACAACTATTGATACAACATTTAATATATTGATGTCCATAGTTGTTTGTAGGGATTATAAGTATGTATTACAGATATGTATATGTATGGATATGTATATTTCCTTCTGTTATACATGCTTATAGTCCCTACAAATAGTTGTGGATATTACTAGGGTTAAAAGTTCTATCAAGATTTGTAGCAGAACCTTTTTTGGCAACTGTACAATAATTGGTATTGCCTGGTGACAAGACTGGACTAGTAAATCTATCTAATAAAATTCCAGATTCATAAATTCACAATTCTCATAGTACAGTACTGCCTGATCAAGTAACTTTGCTAGACTATGAGCCAGTGTTGAGCAAATTAAACATTTCCCAGTTATGGGTAAAAAAATGGTGACTTCTTTGCTAAACCTAATGGATTCATAGATAGTGGTCAAAAGATGTAAGGAAGTATAAAAAACACCACGAAAAGTTAAATACAATCCATGATCACCGAGATATTCTGTGTATTACTGTAGGGAAGGTGGCCGAGTAGTTAGTGATCTGGACTCGTACCCTATAGGTCAGGAGATCAATCCTCTCAGGTGAGGGCCTGAGAATATTTACTCTTCTGATTTGAGTTTCAGGCACTAACTACAAGGCCACAGAACATCATAAAACACCCTCATTGGTACCATAACAGCTGCAGTATTTGAGAAATACCCTCACTTCCCTCCCTCTGTGGCTGGGTACCAGTTCGGATGTTGTGACGTGTGTGTGTGTAAGCAGCAGTTGACCTTGGCCACAGAAACGGGCTTGATGAAGCCTAGTCCAGTGTCGGAACATATAAAAAAATATAAAAGGAAAAAGAGAGAGAGACAGACATGTGCAAGATGGTGCAGGGGGCAGTGTAAATGAGTGCATACAGATCATATACACAAAAGGGCAGTGTAAATGAGTGCATCCAGATCATATAAACAAAAGGGCAGATTTCACAGTCATTTCCATTTACTTCCATTCCTTTCCAACCACACAATACTGTACAAGATATCATTACCAAACATTTCAAAATCCTCCATCACTAAATCTTTTTCATGGTTCAATCATCACAATGCAGTATGGATACAGTTCTGTCAACAAAATCATCATACACTTCCGTCATATGTCTCGACACATTCCAACTTCTTTTAATCAGATACTATATGACTGTGGAATCAGACCAAAAAACTTTACTTAGGATGGTCTATCATATGTGGCAAATTTAGGTCTTGTGTAATCTATCCATATGACACATCAAAGCTAACAATTTGTCAAATATACAGTTACTGTACCTGTAAAATGAGGATCAACTACATTAGTGTCATATGTAGTTGTGAAAATTTATAACACGGAATCAGGAATTTATGCTGCCAAGGTACAATTACAGCTTGTAAAAAATCATGTCACTGAAAAATCAGTAAAAATAATGTGGCAATCATACAAGCAAAATGGCAAAGCTATATGAATGAGTGAATGTCTGAATGAATCAAAAAGCGAGTACAGTAAATGAATATTTGGTGGTTGACTGACCAACTGCATGACTGGTCATTTACTCAGCTGAGTATATAACTGAATACAAACAAAAGCCAATGTATGAGTGCAAGTGTTCATAATGACATGAATGATTAAATGAATGTGTATGTGAGTGAATTAATGTGAGTCAGCTACCAGCAAATGAGTTGGTGAGTATATGAGTATATGAGCAAGTTTGAAAGCCAGTGAAAAGTAGGTGAGTGAGTGTCATTAAAGTAAATGAGCAAGTTGATGTATGAGGTATGAACGCTCAAGTTAGTGAACGAATGATCTGGAGACAAAACGCACGTTCATGTCCGCGTGAGAACTACTGGTGTAGGAAGTGGGGCCATTAACGGGGTGGAGATGGTGGTGGGAGGAAGAGGAGTCATCTGAGGACAGGGAACCAATACCGGCATCTTCACTCTGGTACTTCCGAAGTACACCTTTAGCATCGGGCGTCATCTGAAATGTCGTTCAATCGCTGGCCTTAGGGTTGCTTGCAATGTACAGTGTTGTGGTGCGCCCGGAGCTTCAGAAACCCAACGGTTGTATTTAACGGTACACCAAATTCCACGGCATCCTAAATATACTACTGTACTGTACTATCTAATACCATATTGCAGAGAAAAAAATTGTGATTTGTGGTTTTTATCAGACTTTCTATATGAGTACGACACTTATTTCATATTACGTAGTTCTGGAGCAGTACAGAGCTTTCATTAACATCTAATATTCAGCAAACTAACAGATGAAACATTTTACAAACAACTGGCTAAGATGCTGTCAGGCACACCATAACACTGTTCCCAAATATGACCTTAACTGTGTGGTGGTAGGAGGGGTGGTCACCTTCTCAACAGACTCCTCCTCAAGCAAGCTTTTAGAATTTTAAGGTGGAATGCTCAGCTCCTTCCAGAAGCCAGTACCTTGGCATCCAGTAGGAGTTACCTTTACTCGGGGCATGGGTCAGTACTGGGGTTGGTAAAGGGAGAGAAATTTCTGTACAAGGTAAAGTTGACTGGGCATTGGAAGGAGTTGAGCATCTTCTCCTTGGTCTGTACCGCAAACTTACAAACACAACTGTACTTGGTGAGTCTATATAGCTATAATAGGCTAGTTTGACATAACAGATTCTCTACACTACATAATTTCTACAGTATTCTACATTTCAACAAAATGTCAATATTGTGTTGTACAAAAGTTTTTGAACAAATAAAATATAATCAAGTACACATACACTTTTTAAATCATTCAACACATCACTCAAGAAGTTGGTAACTAAAAGGAACTGGACAAATAAATGCACTACAGTATACCATTACAACACCACTCGACACTTGAGTGAGGTAACTTTGCAAATAGTGTAGTTAAATCACTTCAACAAAGGCTCTTTTTCCAATGGTGTTTTCGTACCGTTATCTATGCTACACCTCAAAAATATTCTATATTCTGGATGAGCATGCACTTGCAGTACCAGCTAAGTATAAACTACCACTGCTCACAACAAGGCAAACACAGACACAGTCACAATCATGGTTGCAAATAGTAATGAGACAGAATTTTGAGTCCACCCGAGTCAACACTGTGAAGTAAGGTAGGGATCCCATCTGGTTGGTGGCTTTATTTTATTCTTCGGTAATATTCTTAACAACTTGATATCTCTTCAACCAAATATAAGTCTTGCTGTAAGTGTTGCTATACAGAAAGCCACAATATGATGAAAAGACCTTTACTTTACCATACTCCATAGTCAACTAGAAGGGGCTATATATTTGTACTCATAATTAAGCTGATGTTATTGATAAAATTCATCATGCTGTCTATACATCAGGACATTTTAGCTACTCTCCTGTAAGGTACTTTCCAAATGAGTTTGTACAGCAAAACCATCACATTAAGATGTTAAAGTGAACTAATTTCCAGTACAGTAGTTCAACAACCTTCAGCCAGAGTATCATAAAAGCACACTCGATAACAAGTAGCCAGGAACTGTTAACAATTATGTCTATCAAATCAACTTCAGTGTACTGTTTCACACAAGTCACTCTCTCCATATGGAAATAAAATTAATTGAATACTATACTATACAAAAATAAATAACTTGCTCAAAATAATAATATAATCATACATGCCTATTCAAGGATCACCAAATCTGACACATCCCAACTAATTAATGAATAAGTCAACAAAGCCCTGAATGGAAACATGCTCTTAAATAAACATATATATTTATAAAAAAAGAAAGCTTTCTCAAAAAGGTCAACAAAATTTAGTGGCTGAGCATCATACTACTAAAAATGTTCAATGATAAGCAAGTTCACTGAGCGCTGACAACAAGCCAGCACAAGAGCAAACATACTGCCAGAGTGTCATAAAAACAAACTTAATGACAAGCAACACAATGGAGCACCTTGAACGAAACCATCTCAGAAAGAACCAAGCTAACCAAAACAAGACTTGATTTGGCATCAACCAAGCCAACCAACCCTAGATCTGACCTTGAGGAGATCCATATTTTCCATGGACTTGCGTCGGGTGCGAGATTTGGGGTCGTCGGGGGAATCTGAGTCGAGGGGGGTTGGAGGCAGCCCCAACACCCGCCGGATGTCACTCAAGTTCATCTGTGCTGCTGCTTGCCCAGTCTTGTCTCCAATCTGCAATAAAAAGTTATGCACATAAGTGATTCCCAATATGCATTAAAAATGTCACGTACATATCGGATAAGTCATATTGTTCATGGTTCAGTCATCATTTTGAAGGTGGAAATCTCGCAGTCATTGTCATAGGTGATACAAAGGTTACGCAAACATATTTTACTATGGTTAAAACAAGTGATATGAAGGCAGTATATATATCAGGACCACAATACTTCATGCTATCACACCAACATGTGCCAGAGGTCAAAACCCTACTGACAACACAAAGTACATTGAAGTACATTGAACCCCTCAATCTAACTCATTAAAACTACTTTAATTTAGAAGATTCCGGCAACCCTAACTGAGGCAGAAAAAGTATACCTCCACAATTATTAAAAGTTCACAGGCATTGCCAAGTCAAAAAGTTATATTTGGTGGCCATGTTGGAGTGCCATTACAGCCCGAGGTGATCAAATACCAGTCATTGTCCTGCCCATATCAAGACAAGTTAGGCAACCATTCCCTTGCCTTTACCCTGTCCATAAAAATTTAAAAATCCTTTTAAAATTGAGCATGAGTCTAATAGCAATGTGTGTTTGTCAGTTTTCATTCAGTTTTCATTCAGTTTCATGCTTGCATGATCCACTCCCCTTATACAGTACATCAAATCTGACCTGCATCTATAAAAACTAACTAACCTCCTTGGATATACGCAGATGCCTGGTAGCATAATACAGTGCACGGTCGTTGTTGTTGGTGGCCGAGTATGCATTACCCAGACTCCAGCAGGCCCGCCCCTCCCCAACCTTGTCCGCCAGCTCCTCCGCAATTGCCAAGTGACGGAGGTGGTAGTGAATGGCGGTGGGGTAGTCCCGCAGGAGGGTGTATGTGTTGCCCAACGAGTAACATGCCTGGGCCTCCACCGCCCGGTCACCAAGCTCCTGAGCCAGTTGTAGGGTCTTCCTGTTAATGAAATTAGGAAGGAAGTTCTGATCAGTTACCTCAGTTTATTGGATATCAATCTATTTGTAGCTGGGAAGAAATGTAGTGTGTCCTCATTAACTATATTTCAAAGAAGTGTGGCCTTGTCATTTTGGCATTGGAATATTGGGAAAAATGGTATAGTGTCTTTCTGTTAGTCAAATATGGAAAAAAAATCTCAAACATCACAGCAAAATTTCCAATATCCATAAGAGAGAAAGAAGAGACACTGGAGGGGAGGTAGATGGAGGTACAGTAGTATGCAAATAATGGACCAGTTCTATTATCTCTGGAGTGGAAGCAGTGGTGAGAGTAAGAAAAGCAGCTGCAAAAGAAAATGGATAGAGATAGCAAGCTTGCTGGTCAACAAAAGGATACCATTAAGAAACAGGGAAAATATCAACAGTACTGTGCATTTGTGAGACCGATTATGTTGTACAGTAGAGCTGAGACTAACAACTAAAGAGATGGAGAGGATGATGATAAAAGTACTGCAGGATGTTGAGACATAAGGGGCAAGAGAGATGGGAAGACAGGATGGCCAACGAGTAGGTGAGGAGAAAGTACAAGTGGAGGAGGAAGATGGTCTATATGGAGAGTGATTGTGTAAGAAAGGATGTGTTAGAAATGGGTTAAGTAAAAGAGATAATGCATGAGAGGCAGGTGTGGAAAATATTTGCTAAGGGAGTGTATGCTAAGGACTGGTAACCTGGTTTTAATATAAGTTCTTGGAATGGCTCGTTTCACCAAGAATAAATAAAAGTGCTTTCGTCTTTGATACAATAACTTATAGGGGTAAATTGAGAATCATTTAATTTTTTCATCCCAGGACCTGAAGTTCACCCATCACCTCAAAGGAAAAGGAGTATTGATGATGATATTGATGATGATGATGATGGTGATGAAGATAATAATGATGATGATGAAAATGACAGCTCCATAGACAGGCATTAGCTCAATCAAAAGAAAGTTAGATGTCACTGGAATGACCTGAAAAACCAGCAGCAATGCATTGTCAATGCCTTCATTTAGTTTTTACATGCACAGAATGAAATGAAAATGTACAGTGAACTCTCATTATACTATGAAGTTATGACCATTATTTGAAGCACGTGTAATGAATCCATGTTTTGACAATTTTCAGCATACAGTAATGGACTATCCAGCCAGTCCCAGTTCCACAATACAGTACACACATATTCTCTTTGAGGCAGGAATGAACTGTCTCTTTGGGTTACATACATAAGGCCCAATATATCCTTTGCCAAATGAGGCGGATAAATTGTTAACTCTTCTGTCTTGGTCAGTCCTTAAAAGAAGCTTCCGTGAAGGAACAAGATATCAATCCATAAGAGGAGGAATAAATTATTTGCCAGATAGGAACTAAAGAATCTAATTTTATTACTTGATAAATCACCTGAGAATAGAATAGAAAATATGAAATAATCAGAAATAAATAGTCTTCTAAACCCATAGTAAACAATAAAAGCCATGGTGGAACTTCAAGTGAAATCAAGAGTCAACATAATAACAACAGCAAGAATGAAATGATGAAGACAATGAACACAACAGAAATAGAAATAAAAAAATCAATAATGTCAACCACATATAAAACAAAGAATTAATAAATATAAGCGAGTAGTGTAAGCAGTAATAAGAACAAATGCCAAGACAACAGCAAAGACAATAAAGATAACCATTGATGTAAAGAGGCTTCCTCCTCAGACCTTACTTGTAGTGCTCAGCCGCTGTTTCAAATTCCCCGAGAAATATGTGAGCGTTGCCCAAGTTGCTGTGGGCTCTCCTCTCCGCTGCCTTATCACCGAACTCCTTGGCAATGGCTAACCTCTAGAAAAAACAAAAAACAAAAACAAAAATACCACAGTGTGATCAAAGCAGATACTCTCATAAAAGGCATCAAGAGTATGCAAAAATACAAGTCCAATTCCAATTTATATCAACTATTTTCAGTACTAATACATTTATGTTCTGCAAAAATTATAGGCACAATAAACTCAACACTATTTAGTATTGTACAAAAGGCAATAAGGATAAATAAAATACAGTATATAAGCATAATTTTCAGTCATATGACATACCGTACCATAAATACTGTACTGATATTTTACCCTGGGTATAGCCAATGAATTTTGCTCATAGCTTGGAAACCTCTCTGAGGCATTTAATCTCAATACACAAGACATTAAATCAATACTTTAAATGACAAAATTGACCTTAGTAAGTGATGATTTTATTATGCCAAAGAGCCAACTTCAATCATGATAGAGGAATTCCAAATTATTTTCTTTACCTGGAGAGATACAGTACTACTGGTACTTTAAGGGTTAAAAAAGCCTATCAGTGTATTTATAATAGAATAAAATAATTACATCCCAAAACACAAACAATATTTACTGCACACATGGAAAGTTTGAATAATAATATTATTATCTGATTTTCTACAACTGAGGGAAAATATATGTGATTGGATGGTGAGTAAAACCTACTCATAAAATGGTCTGGTTCAACCAATCATAGTTAGCCTTTATAGTATTGGCTCAGAACATTAATTTACTTTAAAAAATCAACATACAGGTATACAGATTTCCTCATATGGAAACCATAAATGATCTTGCAAAAATGGAGGAGTTTTCATAATTATCACATGCCAAACATTACATGCAACAACTTCCAAGCTTCTACACCTCAGTCATTATCTGTACATTGCTCAAATACAAAATATAACCAGTTCTTTGTCATTCACATGCACAACTGGTCAATTTTGAAACACTTAAGCTTTTACTAGGACATAAGATCCTTTAAATTCAATGACTCTTGCCATCTCAAACAAAACTGGAAATGAATCTGGATATCTCAAAGTTGACTATTATATTGCTTATGTCTCAACACCAATCAATAACCTTAAAAGGAAGTGAGTAAGAGACTAAAAAGAGACAATAATCTGTGTGTATGTATATACCTATTTTCACTCACATAAGTACAGTACAGTATATGTATACAGGACAGTCTCAAGTTCGTGATGTCCCATCTACATTTTCCATTTTTGACATATTTTAAAATCTATGAATACTCTTTGCAGAGACAACCTCATCTGGTAACTGATTCTACTAAGCTGTTGCTCTGTTAGGAAATATGTATTTGCTGTTGTCATTGTCACCACTATCTGAATGTGGTCTCTTGCTATTTTCTGTTAATTTTAGGCAAGTATATACTACATAGTCTTCCCTCTCAGTTTTTTCTAGCCATGTTACATAAAAACATACATCAATATAAAAATATCTCCTCTTTTCTTTCTTTCTTCTAGAGATGGTAGAATTAGTGTGTGCATACATGCGTGTGTGTGCATGCAGGTATGTGAACGTGTGTATGTCTGTGTACTAGTGACAGAAACTAATACTAACCTCACTGTGGTAGCTGATGGCCTGGGTGAAGTTGCCGAGGAGGTAGTGAGTGTTGCCAAGGTTGCCACACGCCCGTCCCTGAGCCGACCGGTCATTCAGCTCCTCCATCAGTCGTAAGTTGGCCCTGTAGTCACACACAATGTTAGGTGGAGATTCTCATTTTGGTGAATTGGAAGGTCTGTGATTCCTCCAAACTATGCCAGGAAACAGACACTCTTAATGTTACCTTAATGGGGAATTTGTTTAAAGGAATCCAAACTCCAAGTCTTTTTTACTGTAGCTGCAGGGTACAATGTTTAATTTGTTTAATCTCCAGGAAATGTGAGAAAATGAGGAAAAACCAAGTACACTATACTGTAAAATTAAATTTATTTAAGAAAGTTTTTAGTATAGCATACTTTGTACCTCAGCTTTTACCTCAAATGTACACACTTCACAGACATTGTACTCATGTTGAAGAAGGGTAAGGGGAATGGTAGATTTTATATCCTTAACTGTACACCTGGCTAAATAAATGGTGTCTAGAAATCTCAATTGCTCTCTGTTTTACTTAACTGACTTTACTTTACATATCCAGTTATTTGTGCACATAATTTAACATTGGTGCACTTGTGTTGTTGGTTAATCAACACAAATGTGCCACTACTATATGAGTACAGTATAGTAAGGATATATGTCTTTTAAATACCAGAGACCTTAAGAGCACAGCAGTTATTACTTGAAACCTTGAGAAATTCATGAGGAGGTAGAATCCCACATCCAATTATGTACTGTACTCAGTTGTACTATATTTCAGTCCTTGTTAATCATATACAGTATATACACTGTACTGTACTGGACTTCAATAGCAATCGAGATAATACTTTCAATCCAGGTGTACTGCTCTCTGCACCTATAAGCCTACACATATCTTGTTTTGTCAAATGAGTGGTTCTAAGGTACAAGTACCAGTGACCACAAGTCATATTTTCCCATGAGCATAAGTCTTTCCTTTTCCTAAAATTCAATATTGACATTACTAGGCTGATAAGGAAAGTGGAAAAAAAGGTCAAATACACTGGTTAAGGACCATATATAAAAGGTTGATATCTAAGACTGCTCTGCAATGCATCAAGATGGTGTAATACTTGGTGAATTGTGCCTGGGAATCCTTCAGGTACTTACGCGTAGTATTCAACAGCTTTTTGAAGGCAGTGTTTAACCTCGTCACTGAAACCCCCTGGTTCCTGTGGTCCAATACGACCCAGATGCTTCCCCTGGGCATGGTACACGTTGCCCAGGTTGTATAGTGCCCGACCCTCACCAACCTGCCGACACAGTTTCATCAGCATTCTGTAAACCCTCATAACACACTCAGTTTATGGAGTTTGAAAGTAAATTGTATAATGAATCAGTGTACAACATATTTATAAAGGTTTTGCCACAATGGAATATAGACCGCTAAAGTTACAACCTTCCATTGGTAAATAGCAAGATATCTGCCTAATAGACTGTTACACAAGTATGGTAAGTACAATCAGTATCTAAATAATGTGTTCTCCTGTATCCTGAATATGTAATAGGGGAAACACATTGTCCTATTGCTGGAAGGGTTATAATTTGTTTTGTCAAAGAACTGGAGAGCATATTGTATTCCTCCATCACTGATAATAGCCAAGTTCCTGGCTTAGTTTATCAAATTGGTTCCATTAGTCCATGGGTCAGCTAAGAGGTATTAAAAGCCTCTAATTCTCTCGTAAAATTACAGCTGCCATAACCTCTGAGCAATGGTATTTTCCCAGCAAAATTCCTAGCAGTCTTAACAAATATGTGTGACTTCAACCCCAACCTCTCATATATCTTAAACCTGTAACTTTATGGCCACACATAAGTTTGTAAAATAATACACACACACACACACAAACACACACACACACACACACACACACACACACACACACACACACACACACACACACACAAACACACACACACACAAACACACACACACACACACAAACACCCCCCCCCCCACACACACACACACCCTTACCTTGTCCTGGAGTTCCTGTGATATGGATAGGTGTCGTTCACAGCAGCAGATTGCCTCCTTGAACTTGCCCATCACCTTGAGAGTGTTGCCCAGGTTACCAGATGCCTTGGCCACACCCAACCTGTCCCCCATCGTCCTGTTGGGGTACAATGTAAATACAGTCACAAAAAGAATTATATAACAAATAAAATATCCAAAATTTTTCACCCGTGGCTTGGTATCATGGTTCCAAGCCTCACTATCTATTATTATGATAGGCTGAACGTCTGGCAAAACTTATAACCTCCTGATATCACTTCCTGGAAAGCCAGTATTCACAAGCAACAATGGCTGTCCTCTTACACAATATCCTTGGTTTAACACCAGTAGGTTGAATGTCACTGGACAAAATAAAAGTTTTCTAGAGCCGAGAGATTATGATTTCTGGGGGGAGCAATGGAAGGCTACGAATTGCTAGTCAGTTTATAACATAGGGAGGTCATACTCTATTTCTACTACAGTAATTGCAATGACCACTTTAAAAATTATAATGGTAATCCAATCTACATGAAAACAAATTAACATAGCACAAGTACAGCTACAGTGTTAAAATCACTACAGAGTTCAAGTAGTCATTAAATTGTCAAAATAATCACAATTAGATAAAAAAAAAATATATAACAAATTGCAACACAAATATTACAACATATAAATTTACAGAGAGCTAAATCATTGCAATTAATGATGTTGTAATTGCCAATGGCGTAACTGTAACTTCGCTCTTAATTATAATTATCAATCTTGCTAAAACATTACATAGTGTTGAAATCATTATCATTAGCATAATAAATAACCGTCAGCACTTTGCATCAGACTCGATTAGGCCGACAGAACTGCTATACTGTACTCTGTTCAAAACTTGTGTTCCATTTTCCTCTTTCTATCTGTCTCTATTTCTATCTATATCTTTATATCTATATCTATATCTTTCTATTTATCTCTATCTGTCTCTATTTCTATCTATCTCTTATCTGTCTATCTATCTATCTATCTATCTATTTCTATCTATCTAAGCATAAGAGGCCAGCGGAACACAAGTTTTGAACAGACTTATACCTACTATATAATAATAATAATAATAAAAATAATAATAATAATAATAATAACACCACTTATACTAATGAAGAATACTTATGGAATATTCAGGGGGGGGGGGGGAGTTAATGGGGTAATTACCGTGTTAGTAAACCTGCAGCAAATGATTCCTTCAAATTATTCCGAGCAACAGGACGTCTTTATTTTTGTTAGTCTGGTCCTGTTTCCTGGCATATTCTGGAGGAATCAAAGCACTCTAAGGAACCAAAAGTATACTATTCCCTTAAGGGGGTGTGGGAGTAGGGGACAGGCTTGGGGGGGGGGGGGGTGAGGGAATAAGGGGACAGACTTAGTGGGGTAGAAAGTCTGTCCCTTATACCAGCACCCCCTAAACCCCCATAAGCCTGTCCCCATACTCCCGCACCCCCCAAACCCTCCGCACCTCCCTAAGCCCCCCTCAAGCCTCTCCCCCTATTCCCGCACCCCCTTAATTAAGACACTGCTGGCAAATTGGAAAGTACCGACTCCTCCAACAAAGAACCCAAATACAGGTGGTCAGTTTTATGGCACAGTTTGGAGTAATCTGTAGGCTCCAGTTCACCAACACTTTATTCACGGCCAGATGACTGTAAGTGAAATATGGTGTGGCAGTACCTTAGAGTTTTTTTTTTTTTTTTTTTTTTTTTTTTTTTTTTTTTTTTTTAATCTATAACGTTTATTTTAGAATACTGTACTATTATCAACCAATGTTACTTATTACGAAATATGCCTAAAACAACATAATAAATCATAACAAGCCTCCAACCTACCTAAGACATCAATGAGTAAATTATTTGAAATGTTTAAAAAGATAAGTAATCACATCGAAGAAAACAACAACTTCTGAACATTATCTGGATGGAGAGAAAAAAAAAATACACACGACAAAATTCTTTCCCATAAATGATTCAAATCACCTGTGGCTCGAGGGACTAAACCTTAATTAAGAATGTATGTTAAGGGGGTGGTGGAAATTAGGGGACAGGGTTGGGGGGGACTGGGGGGGGGGGTGCGGGAATAGGGGGACTGGCTTGGGGTGGTTAGAAAGCCTGTCCCTCTATTCCTGCAACCCCCCTAACCCCCCAAACCCCCCTCACCCAAGCCTGTCCCCTATACTCCTGCACCCCCCAAAATCCCCCCCTCCCAAGCCTGTCCCCCTATTCCCACTCCCCCTTAAGGACCCTGTACTCGTGTATGAAAATTGGAGGCTTCTGATTCCTCTAGATTTTGCCACGAAACAAACTCCTTCCCTATAGGTGGTGTTTCGTGGCAATATATGAAGGACTCATTTACCTCCAATTTTCTGACAACATCACAGGGTCCCTTAATTAATGGCGAACTGTGATTTGTCGTTGGAACCCCAGGCAGGAAAGTTAGTCAAAAGTCTGGTTGGCTGAGAGATTAAACTTTTGTGCACCATTGGAAACAGGACCAGGTTAACCCAAAAAAAAAATAATGGTGGAATATTGTTGGGAATTGTTAGGAGGAATCATTATCTCCAAAAATGTCAAAGCTGTATCCTCACCTTAACACATTTACTTTTGATCAGCTTTTTCCCACTTCCTTCGCATTTACCAGCATTCCTTTCAATTCTCTCTTCACTCTCCTTCAAAATCTTTCTCCCATCTATTATATTTTCACTTCCCACTTCCCTTCCTTCATGTTTTTGTTTTCTTTTCCTTAACTCCACCATCTACGTTCGAGTGTGTGTGCATCAGAGTTTATAACATAATACTGTAATACCTCTCACCTTATAACATATACTGTAATACCTCTCACCTTATAACATAATACTGTAATACTTCTCACCTTATAATATATACTGTAATACCTCTCACCTTATAACATATACTGTAATACCTCTCACCTTGCCACAGTGAGATCCAACTTGTGGTAATCCATGGCCTTGTCGTACTCGCCGAGGTAGAAGTAAGCGTTGCCCAGCTGGGAGTAGATGGCGGAGAGCGTTCGGAGGTCGTCTGTCCCCGTCTGTATGGCCGCCTCGAAAAACGCCACCCCAGCCCGGCAGTCCCCAGCCTTGCACAGCCTCTCCCCCTCCAACGCCAGCTCCAGGCACGTGCTCGAGTCCATCTGGGTGAGTGAGAAGGAATGGTGTGTTGTTTATGAGGTGAGGGAGTGGGTAGGAGAGGGGGTTTTGTTTTTATGAGGTGACGGAGTGAGAAGAGTGTTATATAGTATTCAAAAGGTGAGGGAGTGAGAAGGAATGGAGTATTATTTATGAGGGAGGGAGTGAGAAGGAATGAGAGTACTTTTCATGATGTGAGGGAGTGAGAACAAATGGAGTACCGTATAATACATGAGGTTAAGATGGATGGATAGATATATGCTGAAACCAATCTGCAGAATTAAAGAAAGGCGAGGCGAGAAACGATAGGGATTAAAACTTCAATTATATAGTTATTATTACGCATGTTTACCATTCTCTCACACTCAACCCTTACACACACATACACACACACACACACACACACACACACATACACACAAAGAGAAGGGAGAGTTGGTGTTGTAACTTAGCGTCCCCTTCCTTCCCTCCTTAATAAGTCAAGAGTGGAAATGATAATGACTCGACCCCTTCTATTAATAATCTAAAAGCAGGGTTGGTGTGGGTGGAGATAATAAATGAAAGGGATCGTATTACTGGCATTCAGAGCTACTTAGAGGACCCTGTGATCGTGTATGAGAATTGGAGGCTTCTGATTCCTCTTGACTATGCCAGGAAACAAGCTCCTAACATAGAGGTGGTGTTTCGTGGCAGTATTTGAAGGACACATATATCTCCAATTTTCTGTGTACATTACAGGGTCCTTAAGGGTCTATTAGCTGTGGCTGACTGACGGGATTATCGACCTACAGAGAGGGACGTGACACCATCCATGGCCTCGTGTTCGGGATTTGACTGAGAATATCATTATTATTATTATTATTATTATTATTATTATTATCATTATTATTATTATTATCATTATTATTATTATTATTATTTTCTTGGGTTGCACTACCAGCCAGCCAAACTCCAAGGACTAGGAATACGAACGACTAGGAATAAGGTTCAGAGAGTTGAAAATATCCTGAATATATATAGTGAATCTAGTTAGGCCTGATATACCGAATGGGAATAATACCATGGACGAATCTGATGCTAAGGTACACGATCAAACCCGAAGGACTGGGAATACGGGACTCACAGCTCTCTTTCACACCCAAAAGTAAATAATGTTACAAAATTCACATGGGTAATTTTATACTTATGTGCTATTTATCAAAAAAACTACAAAACAAAAAATATATAAACTGAAAATATTAATCGTCACAAAACACATCACATTTTTTTTACACACACACGACATAAAAATACATAACTACGACAAACACTACAAATTCATCATCCTAATTAAAAAAATAATAATAATAATAATAACTACGACATACAATATAATACACTACTACGACCTATAACCTTCCAGCATAAAAAAAAATTATAACTACAAACTACACTACTACAACATCATCCTAATTAAAAAAAATATATAATACTAATTACGACATATAATACACTACGTACGACTTTACCATTCCTATATATAAAAAAAAATAAGATAATATATATATACTAACATACATACATACACTACAATCTTACCATACTGTACAAATATTAAAATGCAAAGAAATATTCAACATTCGTCCCATCCATCATAATAATAAAAAAAAAAAAAAAAAAAAAAAAGACACACACACAACATTTTCATCCTGCATTAAAAAAAAAAAAAAAAAAAAAAAAAAAAAAAACTGTCTCATGTCTTTCTCGATCGAAATTACGTAAAATTGTCAATAAATATTCTCATTCTTCTCCCCCCCCACCAAAAAAAAAAAAAAACCGTCGTTGATTATTATTCTCATTTCCCCCTCCCTATTTCGATAATTATCATTCATCAACTTTCATTTCCTTCACAGTAAGGAATCCACCGTTATAATGTATAGCGTCATTTTTTTCTCCTCAACATTTCGGTAAGCATCTCCAAACATTCTCATTTCCCACAGAAAAAAAAAAAAAAAAAAAAAAAAAAAAAAAATCACCATCACTATATATATAAAAAAATATATATATATATAATAACAATAATAATAATGAATACAACGCTACCCATTCACTCAAAAATCATAATATATCCAACAACAACAACAACAACAACACATCCCCAAATAATCCTAATCACTTTTGTTTTCATTGCAGAAGGAAGGTAAATAAATAAATGTCAACCAATACCCGACACAGCAAAGGCTTACAACTACAACAGTGATTGGTTAGTAAGGCTCTGTCTCTCATTCAATCAGATCAGCTCACCATGAAAACACCTGTTGACCTTACCACCTGTCAGAAAAAAAAAAAAAAATAAAAAAAAATACACAACAGCAAAACCCAATATACATCGAGACACACACACACACACAACAGTAAAACCTAACCTACATCGACACACATACACACACACACACACACACAAATACACAACAGCAAAACCCAATCTACATCGACACACACACACACACACACACAGCAAAACCCAATCTACACTGACACACACACACACACACAACAGTTAAACCCAATCTACATCGACACACACACACACACACACACACACACACACACACACACACACACACACACACACACACACACACACACACACACACACACACACACACACACAACAGCAAAACCTAATCTACAATGACACACACAAAAAAAAACCTGTTTCATCCTACTCACAAATTCTACAACACACAAACAAAAAAACCTAACCTACACCCACACACATACACAAAGTTTCATCCTACAAAAAAAAAAAAAAAAAAGTTTCACCCAACACACAAATTCTACAACAACATCCACAACAACGACAACAACAATCTTAAGGGACCCCGTGATGTAGTCAGAATATTAAGAGGTTAGCGAGTCCTTCAAACATAGCCACGAAACACAACCTGTATTGAAGGAGCTTGTTTCGTGGCATAGTCTGGAGGAATCAGAAGCCACCGAGTCTCACAGGGTCCTTAACACATAACGTTGATGGACACAGTGTTCTTTTCCTCAAACTCTTCTACTACACACAACAAATTCAAGAACAACAACAACACGATTATCATAACTAACTACAAGAAAATAACATCAATAGATAAATAGATGGATAGATAGATAGATAGATAGATAAATAGATAGATAGATAAATAGATAGATAGATAGATAAATAAATAAATAGATAAATAGATAGATAGATAGATAGATAGATAGATAAATATAGATAGATAGATAGATAGATAATTCTTTCTTTTTTCCCTTACATTTTCTAAACACGATAATTATCACAACTAAAAAAAAAAAAAAAACATCGATAGACTAATAGTTCTTTTTTTTTTCTCCTACATTTTCTACACACGACAAAATTCGACACTATCCACGACACAAACCACAACAGAGATAAAACAAACATCGACACGTGATACAGTTGTTTTGTTTTCCCTTCACTGTTGGTAAATGTCCACATACACATACACATAGGCCTACACAGACTATTAAATTTTGTATACATCTCGGTCGCTTCTGAATATCAAACATATGTGAATATTTATCCTTTATAGTTATATGATTATCTATATGTGGACATTGACCCTCAGTTGAAAGAAAAAAAAACATATATACACACACACACACTACACACACACTACAGACATCCTACAGACCCGAACGATGGCTAATGTAAAGTCCGTCTGCCAGGCGTCTGTCTGTCAGCCTGCCTGTCTGCCTGTCTGTCTGCCTGTCTTCCTATATGCCCTACATAATCTGAAAAAAGAGCAAAATTAAACTGGATTGATTTATATAGAAAATGGGATGATATAATAGGTATAATATGGATTAGTCAGAGTTTTCATCTGGGTCAATCTGGCTCGTCGTGGACTTAATCTGCGTTGACGTGAGTTCCCTTGGCTGGATAAGATGAGGGGGCCGTCCTCCGTAGCCTACCCACTCTCACCTCACACATACACACAACAAATATGTACTGTTAAAATGTGTGTGTGTGTGTGTGTGTGTGTGTGTGTGTGTTTCTGTGTGTCGGACCTACCACATTACACTGGACCCCTGGAGGTAAAATCTGTAGTGCCTGTTGGAGCCAAACGGGTAAACCTTGACCACCTCCACTTTCTTCTCCTCCTGCTTCCCCTTCTTCTCCTTCCCTGGCCACGGGACTCTCTGAATCAAGTGGCCATCTCGTGTCTCCCCAACCACCACCACCTTCATCATCGTGGTGGTCTGGTGTGGCCATCAAGAGGTCCACAGAGAAGTTATAAAGACTCGGATGTGAGGTGAGGATGTGGGACAGTGACTTATAGCGGGGGTCAGCCAAGGGGTCAGGTATCCCCGTGTCGCGTACAAGCCTCCACAACTGTCGTCCGGGTTCGGGGTTGTATTCGTGGCGTTGGTGGGTGATGGGAGAAGGACACAACCGAGCAGCACCATCCCGCCGTAGTCTGTGGTCCAGTACGTGGGTGAGTTCAGCGAGGAAGCCTGAGGAGGGTGTTGTTGTTGTTGTTGTTGTTGTTCTGGTTGGTGACGATGACATCCTGTGGGACCTCTTGTTGCTGCGCCACACACTCGAGTCCAGGTTGAAGTGGTCGACGGTGGAGGAGCGATGGTGTCTGTGCCTGCGGGTGACGTTGAGACAAACCCCAGCCCTCGTCACCAGTCCCTCGACGTTTTCTCCTTTTCTTCCTTCACCTTCTGCCATCATACCACCACCTTCGTCTGATCCCTCCTCGTCGTTATTCATATCGGCCTCCAGTTCCTGTATGAGACTGAGAAGGATCCTGGTACTGACGTCTGAGTGACCACCACCTGAGGGTTCATCAGCGTCTGGGTGTTGAGAAGTTGTCCCGTCGGTGACCCTGATTTTTCTCCTATTGTATCCTCGGCCTTCTTCTCCTGCCGCTGTACTTGCTGTGATCTGTAAATGTTTCCGCCTCACCAATATCACCTCATCAGCGTCTAGGCCTGGGACGCTCTTCTTCCTTCGGGTTAAACTTCCTCGTCTTCCCCTCCTTCTCATTCTTCTTTTTTTCCTCCTGCTGTTTTTGCTGCTGCTGCTGTTATTGCTGGTGGCCGATCTCTGAGAGGTCAATCGGGGGTGACTTCCTCCCCATTTCCCGTCCCTAAATCCTTCCGTGTCATCATCTTTCTTTCCCTCTGAAGAATAGCCCAGGGATTCTTCCACCATATTGCCTCTTTCAATAATCCGTCTGGCAATCTTTCCTCCTTCACTCTCCCTATTGTTACCACCACCACCCTCTACTCCTCCTTTCTCTCCAGCTATATATCCCTCTCCCACATCTCGCTTCAGTGTCTTTCCTTCTGCACTTTCTTCACTGTTACTTCCTCCATCTCTTCTCCTATCCACACAATGTCTCTCTGTACAGCCTCCTCCTTCTGCCCCACTGTCCCTTCCTCCATCCACACTCTGCCAAACTGTCCCTCTTGTATAATTCTCACCCACTTTATCTCCCTCTTCTAAGTCTTCTCCCACTGTCGTTCTTTCTCCTCCGTTATCTTCGACCTTGTCTCCTCTTCCTTCCGCATCATGTTGCTTCACTGTTCTTCCTACTATATTATTGTCACTGTTAATCCATCCTCTTCTTATTCCTCTCAAGCCTTGCCTTACTGTTTTTCCTCCTCCTTCTCCATCTTCCTCTCTTCTCCCTCCTCCTCCTCCTCCATCTTCCTCTCTTCTCCCTCCTCCTCCTCCTCCATCTTCCTCTCTTCTCCCTCCTCCTCCTCCTCCATCTTCCTCTCTTCTCCCTCCTCCTCCTCCACTTTTTTCTCCTCCTCGTCCTCCACTAATACCCTCATCCATGAACCCGAGTATAATTCCTCTTTCCATGGTCTCAAAGGCTTTCCTCCACTGCGCCACGGGGGAATTCCTGGCTACTGGAGGAGAAGTGGAAGTTGTCGTACCCTTGTCCTTGTCCTCCTCCTCCTCCTCCTCCTCCTCCTCCTCGTCCTCCTCCTCCTCCTCGTCACCACCCACCACCGCTGCTATCCTCCTCTTCACCCTGGGTTTTGTCCATCTTTCTGTCTCCCTCCCTTCGTCCTCGTGTTGGCCCACTTCAGGTTGTGGTATAATGGTCCTCCTCTGATGCCATCTAGGGGGTACTGAATCTTGCTCACTCCCTTCCACAGTGATCTTTCTCTTCTTCGTCGTGGGTGTCCTCTGTCCTCCTCCTCCTCCTCCTCCTCCTAAGTCTGTTGTTGCATCCTCTTCCTCCTCCTCCTCCTTCTCCTCCTCCTCCTCCTCATCATCATCTGATAATAATTCGCCTCTTCCTCCTCCGTGGACAATAATAGACTCATTATTTCCACCAGGGCATTCCTCTCCTGAAGTGTCATTGAGCGAGGTAGGAGTGGAGTGAAAGGGAGAAATAGTTGGAGTGGGAGTTGTTGATGATGAGGTGTGTGTGGGTGTGGAAGAGGTGTGTGTGGGTGAAGAGGGACCAAGGACGTCACTGTTCAATTCACTGCAAGTCTCGACGAGTTCTGAGTTAGAACCCCTGGAGAGACTATCAACATCACTACCAGTAATACTAATACTATCATCACCATCACCACCACTACCACTACCAACACTGACAACACTATCAGAGTCATTAAAGTCCTCACCACTACCACCACCACCACCACCACCACTACCACCACTACCATCACCACCACTACCACTACCACCACTACCACTACCACTAAGGTTCGGCTGATAAACAGACCCCTGGAACACACTACTCAACCATTGTGATGTATTGTCAGGTCTTTGTAACTCAGATTCACAACTCGAGTCCATGGAATCACTATCAGTATCCTTGAGATTGAGGGGGACGGCTGCCAGAGGGTTGGAGTAGGCCCTACGGACAATGACTGGACTGCCTGAGGCCACAGATATCCCGTGGAAGGTAGGGAAGTTGGCCAGCAGCGTCGCGTCCTCTTGACTTAAATCTTTTTGCTTCCTCTCCTTCACCGCCTTCTTCAGAGCAGCTTTTAGGAGTGAAGAATCGCGGTGGGATGGCGGAGAGAGGGCGTGGAAATGACGTGTGGGCGACGAGGAGGAGGCATGGTGGTGTAGTGTAGGCGTGGTGGGCGGGGTTGAAGTGCGGTGATGTGGGCGTGGCGTGGGCGAGGAAGTGTGTCGATAACGTTGTGTTGAGACGGCGTAATGACGTGTGGGTGGCAAGGAGGAGGTGGAGGAGGAGGAGGAGGAAGAGGAGAAGGATGAGGTATGATGGTGTCGCTGGGGTGTGTGTGTTGAGGCGTGACACTGACGAGAGACTGAAGCATGGCCAGGCAGTGAGAAAGAAGAGGAGAAGGAGAAGGAGGAGGAGCAGGTGTGTTGTTGTTGTTGTGTGGTTGAGAGAGAGGAGGAGGAAGGAGGAGGAGTATAATACCTGAGCGTGGGTGTCGATGGGGTGCTATACCAACCCTTCCAACTCGTTCTACTACTACCACCATCAGTCTCTCCTCTCCTCCTCGCCACAACCTCTCTACCTCGTCCTCCTCTTTCATCATCATACTCGTCGCTGGAACTCGTAGCAGACCGTCGACGTGGTGTTTGTGTTTGTGTATGTGGTCGACTCCATCTTTGGTGTCGAGGGGAGGGGGAGGAGGAGGGGGAGGAGGAGGGGGTGGAGGGGGAGCAGGGGGCACTCATTGGGGAGCCAGATTATGTGTGAAAGGCCTCTTAGCACTCGTGACTGTCTGGCCTTCATGCCTTCCTTGCTTCCTTAATTCTCTTCTCCACTCGGTGTTTTTATTTCTTCCTTTCTTATTTCCTTTCTTCCTTCCTTCCTTCCTTACTTCCTTCCTTCCTTACTTACTTCCTTACTTCCTTCCTTTTTTCCTTCCTTCCTTCCTTACTTCCTTTCTTCCTTCCTTACTTACTTCCTTACTTCCTTATTTATTTCCTTTCTTCCTTCCTTCCTTTCTTCCTTACTTCCATTTCGAATGTCGTTTCTTTCTTCCTTAATAATTATGTACTCTTCACTCGGTATTATTCTTTCTTCCTTAATATGTACTTTTCACTCGGTATTATTCTTTCTTCACTCGGTATTATTCTTTCTTCCTTATATCCTGCTTTGCTAGTTAATGATCTTTGTGCGTTTGTGTGTTGTCTCGTTAATGCCTTTTATCAATTTTCTATATGTCCTTTCCTTCGTTTTTCTGTACTGAATAGTGTCCTTCTTCCCTTCCTTCGTTTCTTCTTTATATGTTTATTTCTAACTTTTTTCTATACTTAAAATCCTTACTTTTTTGTTTCTGCCTTTACTCCATGTCCTCTCTTCCTTCTTCCTCACTTCTCAACGCTGTATAATTCCTTCTTCCTTCCTTCCACCCATCATCACTGGACACCAACCCCTCTTTTCTTCTCAGTCCATCACCCTATTACACCATCAAAAGATCGCATTCACTACAATTATCACCATCACCACCACGGCCCACATCACTATCAACATTCCCGTAGACATGTTTATTTAGTTTTATTTAGGTTTATTTAGTTTTATCATACACGATCTACGAGTGTTCCAGCAACACAAATATGGCACTTTAGCACAACAACACTTCATCCAAAGTTTCTTATCACTACTCTCAGTTTTTTCGTATAGTTTTCCAATTTCTCAAAGTTTCCCGTTCGAGTATATAGGCTAGGTAGGTATCTAGGTAGGTATCTAGGTAGGTATAGGGGTTCAAAGTGTTCCAGTATGCAACAGTAAAACAAAACTTAAAGGATCTATATACAACAACGTCAGGAAATCAGTCAAAACAATCTCAGTTAGTTTTTTTCCAGTTGGAGGCTTGATGTATCTGAGCTGGCTAAGGGTTCAGCACACACAGTCTTCAAAATTACTCTCCGGAAAGGCGAAATGTTGACAGTGTTTAATCTTCAACGCAGTGACAATAGGTTATACCGTAGCTTGTCAAGGAAACAGTAGAAGGCACAGAAAAAGTTGGTAAGATCCCACAGTTGAAAAGAGTGTACTGAAGTGCCCAGTTATTTTCTCTGGGGCATCCAAGGGCTTTTTCTTTTAAGTAAGGACACACAGTAGAAGGCGCAGCAGAAGTTGGTAAGATCCCACAGTAGCAAAGAGTGTATAGCCTATACTGAAGTGCCCAGTTCTTCTCTGGGATATCCAAGGGCTTCTCTGAGTAAGGACACACAGTAGAAGGCGCAGCAGAAGTAGGAACACACAGTAGTATAGCAGGGAGGGACCTTATTAGTGAGGCGGTCGAGTTAACACTGTGCATACCACTACCACCACCACCACCACCACCACCACCACCAGTACCACTACCACTACCACCACCACCTGACATAGGGAGGCTGGTGGTGTTGGTGGTGGTGGTGGTGGTGGAGGAGGTGTGTTACTGAAAGTCGGTCATCCCATTAAACCTCACCACTATCCTCAGCTCACGTTCCCTCCTCACTCACTCACTCATACCGCCACCGTCACGCCACATTCATGTCACATCCGGACTCATACCCACACTCACATTCACTGCCAACATACAACATCATACATACACACTCACATTCACTGCCAACATAAAACATACACACTCACATTCACTGCCAACATACAACATCATACATACACACTCACATTCACTGCCAACATAAAATATACACACTCACATTCACTGCCAACATACACACCCACATTCACTGCCAACATCAAACATACACACCCACATTCACACTCACATTCACTGCCAACATACACACCCACATTCACTGCCAACATACACACCCACATTCACTGCCAACATACACACCCACATTCACTGCCAACATAAAATATACACACCCACATTCACTGCCAACATACACACCCACATTCACTGCCAACATGTCACATCCACACTCACACTAACATCCTCACTCACTCACACACACATTCACTGTTGTCACTTCCCTTGCAAATCCACCACGAAATCACATCAATTTGCCACACAATACACCCTCGACCAGGCTTACATACACACCATTACACACACTCTTTTATCAATTACACACACACACACACACACACACACACACACACACATCCAAAGTCACTCACTGCCTCTAGAACGCATCCGTCATCTATTACCGTACACACACACACACACACACACACACATCCAAAGTCACTCACTGCCTCTAGAACGCATCCGTCATCTATTACCGTACACACACACACACACACACACACACACACACACACACACACACACACACACACACACATCCAAAGTCACTCTCACTGCCTCTAGAACGCATCCGTCATCTATTACCGTACACACACACACACACACACACACACACACACACACACACCACGACACAAGTTACACAACACTGAAGCAAGAGCTTATATAAATCAAG